>JAESUZ010005498.1:0-244105 GCA_017311185.1 Proteles cristata cristata
GGCCCCCCCGACGGTGTCCCCCCCCGCGCGGCTGGCCTGGTCCCCGGTGCCTCTGCGGTCCCACCCCACCTGGGGTGGCGCTGAGGCCACCTGCCTTGGGGTACAGGTGGGCACGTGCTCTTCTGGTTTGTCACCTCCCTGCAAAAAAAGCTTATTTCGGCCTTGCCTTGGGTCCGGTGTGATGTGGGCAAAGCAGAAGAACGAATGTGTGGCTTTTGCTTTTGGCAAATGAACAGTAGAAGCCCTTCCTCTCCTGTGCGGGCGGGGTCGGAAGTGCGAGACGGAGGGTAAAAGACCTGTAGCCGTTTTGGCTCCGGGGCCCCTCTGTGGCCCGTCCCTGGGAGCCTGGAGCGGACCTCCTCGCAGGCACCATGGTCTCTGCTCTCAGCGGGGACAGAACACAGTGACAGAGTCAGTGCCGTCTCCTCCCCCCCATCTCCCACCCACTCCCCCCTCCACTGAACGGGGAGGCGGAGCCACAGCAGGGACCGTCCTGCCTGGGGCCGCACCTCTAAGGGTCCCCCTGGGCCCTTTACCTGTCGGGGCGGTTCTTTGCTAACCGTGTCCCCACGTCCCCCCGGCAATGATCCCGTGTCCCTGGCCTCGCAGGAGGACCACCCAAGCCAGATGGACCGGTACCTGGTGCACGGTGACAGATACAAGTCCCTTCGTGACGCAGTGGGCAAAGCCGTCCTTGAGTGCAAGCCCCTGGCTATCGTGGCTGCTCTGAAGGTAGGACACCTCGCCCCCGCGTCCCTCGGTACCAGGCGGCGCCCCAGAGCCGCGTCGTGTGTCCACGGCCTCCGCCCGCGCGGCAGAAACATGAGGACGTTAGCAACTGAGTCAGGGGACAGATTTGCTCGACCTCGCTGCCTGCCCGGCCGGGGCCGTCAGCAGCCCCACGGGACGGCGCACACCCCTTACTTCCCGGGAGACGCTGCTCGCGCCTCACTCCCTCCGAGGTCACCCTGAGGAGAGGCGGGCGGCCCCGGGGGCTTTCCCACCTGTGCACGTTCAGCGTGGACGCGGGCGCTCGTTTCCATAACGAGGCAGGGAGTTTAGAGTCTCCCCTTCGAGCTGTTCTGGTCTTGCTGCCTCTCGGAGGCCCCGTTTGCCCTGGCGCTGGCCGGAGTAGTGCGCGGCCTCTCCCTGCCGGGGAGGAGTTTCCGGGAACGGCCCAGCGGTTGGACAGAGAAGAGCCGGGGCTTTCTGTTGCCTGGGTGCTGAGTGATCTGGAAACCTCGCATTGAGCCGCTAGCGGGGCATCTGTGAGCCATGCGGCCACGGGGTGCCAGGTTCCTCCAGGTTCCTCGCCTCCGCCTGGTTCAAGGCCGGAGTCAGCAGGACTCAGGCCCTCAGACGGCGTGTGTAACGAGGCCTCGCTGCCGTCTTTGCCTCCTCAGGTCTACAGGGACCCCGGCCCTCAGCAGGCTGCCCACTTCCTGTTAGCACTTTTCAGAGAGGTCGCCACTTTGTACAGACACCCCGATGTAAACCTCCATCCTAAGCCAGAGGTGAGTGTCCGCCTCCAGACAGTGCTCACGGTCTCCATGTCCACAGGGACATTCTTGAATAGAAGTAAAAGCCACAGGGGCCACAGGGGCGGCTGGGGGCTCAGTCGGTTAATCGTCCGACTTCGGTTCAGGTCACGATCTCGCGGTTCGTGGGTTTGAGCCCCCCGTCGGGCTCTGTGCTGACAGCTTAGAGCCTGGAGCTGTTTCAGATTCTGTGTCTCCCTCTCTCTCTGCTCTCCCCCGCTCGTGCTCTGTCTCTCAAAAATAAATAAACATTAGGGTAAAAAAAGTCAAGAATGTGAGATACTGTTTACAAAGTACATCAGATTGAGCACCTGGGCATTTACAGGTGGAAATTCTCTCATCTGGGGAACTTCCCTCACCCGGTGACAATTCAGCCGTATTTTCCTTCACACTTGATATGTTTCTGAATCAAAATGTGTGACTAACTTAAGAGCAAATGTTTGGCTTCACCCCATCACCTTTGACGTATTTCTCAACATGTTCTGCCGCCAGCAATGTGAGGCTCTCAACAAGGTCATCGAGGAGAGTGAGGTCCTTTCTCAGTGGGACATCAGACAGTTTGCAACGTCCCTTGTGACCGATACTCTGCCCGTGCTGAGCACGGGTGTGATGGACAGCAGCCTCGAAGGCACCGTGGCAGAGATGGCCGTCCACATGGCCGTCACCCTCCTGTGCGGACACAGTGAAGTCTTGGAACCCCTGAAGAATCTGGCCTTCGCCCCGGCCAGCATGGCGGTACGGCTGGGCCCTGGGTGTCTGTCCCCACGGACACCAAGCCTGTCCCTGGGTCCCCGCAGAAACCATGCTTGTCCTACGATCTCTCTGCTTCTGTCCCACCTGACGCCGAGGCCACCGCGATGGTGGACACCTTGCCCTGTGTCGTTGCACGGGGAGCCCTTGTTCTGTGTTCCCCGGTGGAGGACGCTGAGGCGGCGAAGAGGCGGGGTCCAGGGCCCACTTCCTGGCTCCCGGCGGTGGCAGCCGGCCCACATGCTCTCTTTCCTGAAGCTTCTCTGGTTTCTTGGCTTTTCAGAATGCTTTTCTTCCAACGATGCCCGAAGACTTGCTGGCTCAGGCGCAGACATGGAAGGGTCTGGAAAGACTGCAGTGGTACCGTAAGTGTCAGTTTCTGCAATGTGACCCGGGGCCCACGCGCTCTGTGCCTGGGGATCCCAAACGCCTGGCCTGTTCGGCCTCGGTGACTTCCCAGAACACGGCGCCTACTGACTGTGCGTGAAGCACATCAGCCCCTTCCGGGGCCCCTGGGTGAGGATACGCCTGTCACCCACGTCCTCTCCCTGGGACGTGACCCTCGCCGGAGGCTCGGACAAGGGCCAGCTCGCCCTACAGCCAAGGTTTTGACCCAGAGAGAGTTCTTTTTGAAATCTAGAACTGGGAACCCAAACAAGGTCACCCATACTTTAGGTACACTTTGCTGTTGCCTGAGTAAATCATTGTTTTACTTTTATTTATGTATTTATGTTTGAGAGAGAGAGAGCTAGGGAGGAGCAGAGGGAGAGAGAGAGAATCTTTTTTTAAGTTTATTTATTTTGAGAGTGAGCACAAGTGGGGGAGGGGCACAGAGAGAGAGAGAGAGAGAGAGAGAGAGAGCGCGCACGCATCTCAGGCAGGCTCCACACTGTCAGCACAGAGCCCAACTCAGGTCTCAAACCCACGAACCATGAAATGACCTGAGCTAAAATCCAGAGTCGGACACTCAGCCGACTGAGCCCCGCAGTTATTAGCAATAATCTAGTTATTGCTCTAAACAAAGCCAGGACTTTCCCAGCTCCCTCATTTTTTTTAGGTTTATGTATTTATTTTTAGTAATCTCCCAACGTGGGGCTCGAACCCACGATCTCGATACCAAGAGTCCCACACTCTTCCAACTGAGCCAGACAGACACCCTGAGTAAAGAATCGTTTTAAACCCACTTTAAAACTTCTTATAAAACACACTCCTTAATAACAAAACAAAAAAAATTTAAAGAGGAAGGAAGGGTGTAAAATGGGGCTGCCCTGTCTCCCAAAGTAGCCCTGGCACGAGCCTGTGAAAGGGGTTTCTCTCTGGTGGTTGGATCAGGCTCGCTTTCACTCTCACTGACGTGCTCAGCACGGGACTGTGCATCCTGCTTCGGCTGGACGGGGAGGGGGGCGCTGGCTTCCTCTCTTGCCTTGGGGCAGGGGTGAAACCCAACAGCCAACGCGTGCCCTGTTCTTCCAACAGTGTGCCCCAACGGTCACCCGTGCTCGGTGGGAGAGGTGAGTCATGGTGTCGGGGGCGGTGGGGGCACTAGGCGGAGGTTCCTGGGAGCCTTGACCTCAGGAGAACGTAGACTCTTCTGCAAGCTGTGCTCCAACGTGACCTCCTG
The DNA here is from genome assembly GCA_017311185.1 of Proteles cristata cristata. Lineage (NCBI taxonomy): Eukaryota > Metazoa > Chordata > Mammalia > Carnivora > Hyaenidae > Proteles > Proteles cristata. Next base: position 3,910 of record JAESUZ010005498.1, read on the forward strand.
GTAGCACCGCGGGCCTCCCCTTACCACCCTGTATCGGGGGCAGTGCTCCAGGGCCGAGTGGCCTTCCGGTGGCTTTGACTCACCAGGCATCCCTCGCACCCGTGTCCCCAGCGTGACAACCAAAAATGTCTCCAGACGTTGCCTAAGTCCCTCTGGGAGGCAAACTGCTGCCAGCCGGCCTTCCCAGCCGTGCCGCACGATGTGACCTGTGCCTTTCTGTAACGGCACAGTGTAGACTGGCCAGAGAAGAGACGTGGTGTGGACGCCAAGGGACAGGAAGAAAACAGTCTGGATTATAAGCCCCAGGGGGTGAGGGCTGTGTGCGCCCCGTCTCTGCCTCCCGTGGCAGCCGGCTGTTGAGTTGAACAAAGGAGATTGGAAGGAAAACGCCTTCTTCCTGAGACCACTCTCACCTCCAACGCCTGCAGTCTGGGGCTTGAGGCACGGCGTCCAGGAGCCCACAGTCCAATCTGGGAAAAAAACGAGGGTTTGGAAGGAGTAGACCACATGGTTATTTCCAACCAGAGTTTAGGAAATGGGTTTGGAGGCCGGGGTGGTGTTCCCAGAGCTGGATGAGATGGTCGGGACCGCGGAGGAGCGTGAGCACGTGTGTGTCTGGCTCACAGAGCCGCGGATTCCTGGCACACGCCCTGTCCCAGAGAGTGGGGGCCCCGCCTGGGCGAGCTGTCTAAGCTCAGCCCTCGGCCTCCCGCGCGGAGCGGGCTCTCGCATGCGCCATGGCGTGGGCTCCTGCCACGGAGTCCACGACTGAGCGTGGCCCCGTCTGTGTGTCCCCTAGTGCGGCCAGCCGATGGAACAGAGCCACTGTGTGGACTGTAAGGCTTTAATTGGCGGGATTAACCACAAGCCTGAGGCCGGGTTTCTCATCGTCAAGTAAGTAGGACCGCGTTTCCTTTCTAAGTGATTGAACTCTGGGTTTTGGAGCTGTTTCTATCCCAGTGGGTAAATTAATACTAAATACAGAATTAGTCACTGTTGTGCATTTGGGCCTGTGTCCTGTTGGGTCTCAATGCCAAGGTCCCTGTGGTCATGGAAGATGTGTCTGATCTGTCATTGGTTGACTGGTCTCTCTCTCTTTTTTTTTTAAATGTTTCTTTATTTTTGAGAGAGAGAGAGAGAGAGAGTGAGCATGAGGGAGGGAGGGGCAGAGAGACAAGAAGACACAGAATCCGAAGCAGCTCCAGGCTCCAAGCTGTCAGCACAGAGCCCGACGCGGGGCTCAAACTCACCAACCATGAGGTCATGACCTGAGCCAAAGTCGGACGCTTAACCGACTGAGCCACCCAGGCATTCCTGACTGGCTTATTCTATGTAAAGCAAAACCACACATTAATACACTCGTGTCAATACGTGTTATTCAGACATCTTCTGTTCGGGCCTGAGGCGTGCCCCCTATAGAAATACGCTTGCCGTACACAAGTGACCTGATTCAGAGGGACGTTTAAGTCTATGAAGCCACAACGTGGGCATTTTTTTTCTTTTTCTTTTTTTTTTTATATCTTTTTTTAAAATTTTTTTTTAATGTTTTATTTATTTCTAGGAGAGAGAGAGAGACAGCGTGAGCAGGGGAGGGTCAGAGAGAGAGGAGTCACAGACCGAAACAGGCTCCAGGCTCTGAGCTGGCAGTTAGCACAGAGCCCGACGCGGGGCTCGAACCCACGAACCGCGAGATCATGACCTAAGCGAAAGTTGGACACTTAACCGACTAAGCCACCCAGGCACCCCATTTTTTTTCTATCTGAGCCCACGTCATGTCACCTGGAGACTCTCAGCTGCCACCACGGTTTGCGGGACGTGAAGGAGACAGTCCATCTTATCAAACATCCCGCATCCACACGCAAGGCTGGTGTCCTGACCCCAGCCTTCTCTCGAGAGGAGCGTGGTTCTCCGTGCTCCCACAGAGGGCAGCTGGGACCTTTCTGTGGTCATCACATGTCACTAGTCTGCTGCCTTTACAATTTAAAATATCCTCAGGACACCTGTGGGGCTTAGTCAGTTAAGCGTACAGCTCAGGTCATGATCTCACGGTTCTTGAGTTCAAGCCCCGCACTGGGCTCTGTGCTGACATCTCGGAGCCTGGAGCTGCTTCAGATTCTGTGTCTTCCTCTCTCTCTGACCCTCCCCTGCTCACACTCTGTGTGTGTGTCTCTCTCTCAAAAAAATAAACATTAAAAAAATTTTTTGAAATATCCTCGCCTGTTATCTGCACAAATGGGCAGGACAGCCCAGGATCCCCAGTCTCTGATACTGTGCCTCCCGCTTGGGTGCGGTAGGAAATTCTTTGCCAGGCCTTCCGTCCCCATTTTTGATTTGGGGAAAACGAGATCGGGGTGTGCATGTCCCCGATGTCGACGTCACCTGTCCCAGCTGAGGCTATCCTTGGCTTGCCTGCCCCTCCCACCTCCCCACGATGATTTCAGCAGAAGCAGCAGGTACAGACCCCTGTGAGGGCCCCTCAGGCCAGCCCCCTCACACTGCGAATGCCGCGGGCTGCCGGTCAGCCGGGAAGGTGAGGCTGGAAGGGAGACCCCGAGGCGAGAGCTCTGTGCTTACGAGCGTGAGAAGCGCCATGGCACCGTGTTCTTTGAAACGGCAAACCTCGTCTCCACGTCCCCGGAGTGTGAGATGCGCCCCCAGGGCCAAGGAGAGAGGACCGTCTACAGCTGCCGCCCTGTCTTCTCTCGTCCTCTCCAGAAACAGCACGGACAGAACGCAGACTGGCCACGTGCTGGGCGCCCCGCTGTCCAGTGGCGAGGCAGTGGCGTCCGACCGACAGCTGGCCCCCGTGGTCTTCCTGCTCATGCGGCTGCTCACCCACGTGGCCATGCTCCTGGGGGCGGCCCGGAGTCCTGAGGTATGGCCGCTGCCGCCACGCCACGCGTTCGGTCCGTAATTTGTAACGATCGTGGGTCGTTTTGTCTGGAGAGTGCTGGCCCCCTCCTGTGGCTCAGGAGCACGTCATTGTTGCCACACCCACAAAGGAGCGTAAGATTCACACGCCCTCGGTTCCCCACTGGCGGTGTGGCGGGGTGCTCGTCAGGTCACGTAAAATCCATTTTGTTTGTTTTTAATTTTTTAATTGTCTTATGATTTTATTTTTTTAATGTTTAGTTTTGAGAGAGAGACAGAGACAGAGCGTAAGCAGGGGAGGGGCAGAGAGAGAGGGAGACACAGAATCTGAAGCAGCTCCAGGCTCCGAGCTGTCAGCACAGAGCCTGACGCGGGGCTCGAACTCATAAGCCGTGAGATCATGCCCTGAGCCGAAGCCGGACGCTCAAGTGACTGAGCCCCCAGGCGCCCTTATAAAATAAGTCCTCTTATAAACGTTTTGAACAAACACCCCACGTCTCAGTGTGCCTGGAAGCGGAGACACAACTCCATCGTGACGTTACCGTGTCTTCCCTGCAGCTCTGGGCAGGATCCACTGTGAAGGCCAAACATTGGGTCTCTGAGAACTTATTTACTTACTTAATTTAGGTCTACACGCAGCATAGCTTTAGTGAGCGGGGGACAAGGCCGTTCCCACGTCTTCCCCACATACACGTACAGACACACACCCCAGTGGATGCAGATGCCACTCGGAAGACGTGTTACACACCACGTGGCTTCGATGAGCTGAGGGCGGGGCCGTGCGGACTCTGTCACGACGACAGAGGGTCGCTTCTGCCGCGTCTGTGCGCACGGGGCTTCCACCACTCCCCACGCCCTCTGACCCGGCGCTGGCTGTCCTTGCCGGGCGCGTGCGGGTGCAGACGAGAGCTCGTGTCCCTCGCAGGCCCTGAGGAGCATCATCAAGCCTCCGGTGAGGGACCCCCGCACGTTTCTGCAGCAGCACGTCCAGCGGGACCTGGAGCAGCTGACGAAGACTCTGGGAAGGAGCGCCGACGAGGCCGTCACCGCCGTGCACCTGGTGCTGTGCAGCTTCCTGGGGAGGCAGCGCCACCTCTCGGGCCACAGTGAGCACTGGGGGCGGGGGGGAGGGGTCACTCCTCACGACGCTGGACACGGCAAGCAGGGAAGGGTGTGTGGAAAAGCGGACGGAAGGGTGTGTGGAAAAGCGGACGGAAGGGCGGCTCTTGTCTTTGCATTTTCCCTGCCGGGTCAAAATGTGCACACAGAGGCGTGACGTGCGTGCGCAGGGGGAGGCCTTGGGGCGCCCAGGATGTGGTGTGAGAGTCATCACCATCCAGGGACCAGCGTCCAGTCATTTGTGGGGACTTGTCCGCCGTGGCCCCTGGCCTGCTCGGCCCCGCCCGTGTGCCCGTGCCCACAGCTGGCCCCGTGGGCAGGGGGGCTACAAACCACCGGGGCCACTGAGCTGATGTCCCCACTTCAGAAACGGACATGCGTGGAAAGGGGAGGTCTGCGAGGTAACTTAGTAAAGTGGCTGTTTCTGAGTGGTGGCCTTGAGAGTGACTTTTTCTTCTTTCTCTTTGTGTCTTCATAACGGTCCCAAGTCACTGGGAGCAGCAGGGCCTGTTTTTAAGGGCGCAGGTTAATTTAGGAGGAAGTGCCCTGCCCCCCGCCGTGCCCCTCGGAAAGGGAGCGTGATTTTGGTCTCACCTTCAGTCCGTGTGTACGTAGCTGCTGTACTTCCTTCTCCTTGGGTAACACACGTGTGTTTCCTTTTAGGGGTTTTCCGTTTCGATGCAACGCTGTCCTCCAGAGAATACAGAAACAGCTGGGAGAAGGCCATGGAAGCGCTCCTCCTTCCTGAGCTGGAGGTACGCGGCCCTGGAGGCCGGCGGGGAGCCCGCGGGTGCCTGTCCTGGGCCTGTCCGGGGCACCCGGGCCACCGTCCCTCATGCCAGGGCTGGGGGAGTGGTGCTGGCGGAGCCCCAGGCCCGGTGCAGACCGCCCGGTGCGGACCCCCAGCCCGGAGGCTCAGCCGGCGCTTGAGGACTTACTGTGAGTCAAGGAAATGCACGTGGCTTCCTCCCGCTACTTTTTATATTGAGAGTAATGCGTAGACAAATTCCCGCATAGATGCCCAGCAGAAATGCACAAATCGTTGTGGATTCGCCTCTCCCCCGTCAGATGCTGGAACGGTGCTGGGAGTAAATAAACCCAGCAGGAAATAAGAGTCACTAAGTAAAAGAATGGGAATACAGTCCAGGCCTCTGGGCCTCATATTTGGGGAGACACGAGCCCACAAACAAGGAACCTAGAAATCGTCACGAAAGAGAACACGTCCTAAACCGAGGAGGGCAGGCTCCCTGCTCCGCCCGCTGGGGAGGCCCCCGTGTGCGGTCCGTGTGGGCGGCCGCACCTCCTCACCTGTGCCGCTCTCTCCCCCAGCACCAGCATCTGGAGAAGGCCTTGCTGACGGTCACTAAGCAGATCAACCAAGACGAGCGGATCAGCTCCAATCCCGTGGCCAAGGTCGTGTACGGCGACCCGGGGGCCTTCCTGCCCCACCTGCCCCGGAAGAGCGTGCTCCACTGCTCTAAGATGTGGGCTTGCAGGACGAGGGTCACCGTGGAGCACCTGCGGCACGTCGTGGAGCAGAATCCTGCCAAAGAGACCGTGCCCGTCCTGCACAGGTTCCTGCAGAAGGTGCGGCCTCCCTGGCGTCTCCCCTGCAGACTCGAAGGCCCGGCTTTTACTCGGTCATGTGGGGCGTCGGACCGACTACCTCAGGGCTCTGCTTTTTTTTTTCTTTTATTTTTTGTGTTTATTTTTGAGAGAGAGAGAGAGACAGAGCGTGAGCAGGGGAAGGTCAGAGAGGGAGACACAGTATCTGAAGCAGCTCCAGGCTCTGAGCTGTCAGCACAGAGCCCGACGCGGGGCTCAAACTCACAAACTGTGAGATCACGAGCTGAAGTCGGATGCATAACCGACTGAGTCCCCGGAGCAGAGCAGGGTCCTCATTCCCATCCGGCTGGGAGGCACTTTGAAGCATCACCTCACAGAGGAAATACGCTGGTCCAAGTTGGCAGGAATCAGTAAAGAATGTGAGGGCCAGGATGGTGCCCCCCAGTCACTCAGCCAGAAAGAGCAGAATTCAGACCGACCCGGGGGGTGCCCTTTCCCCCGTGACCCCCGTGCTGGGAGCACGTGGCCATCAGTGAGCATCTGTTGAAAGAAAAAGCTTCCGTTGGGAACGCGTATCCAGAATCAGACAGACAAGGCCTTAGAAGGAAGAAGGGGGTGGGGGAGGGGAAGGGAGCAGTGAAACGTCTCTCGGGTCGGTGAGCCCGGAAATGCAGGTGAAGTTTCCCTTCTGCGGTAACGGCCCCGTGCGGGCCAGTGTGGGCGTCCGCACAAGTGTGATGACCCAGAAGTGTCTGTCGGTCAGTGGGGGGCGGGAGCCCACTGGGGAGGCTCTCCTGTGGCCCGGACGACACACAGGAGCGACGCCAGGCACCAGGCCTGCGTCCCCAGCCTCTGCTCCCGCTGAGACCCCACACCCAGCCCGTCGCAGGGGCCCGGGAGGCTGATTTCTCTGCCGAGGCTTTGGCAAACACGTGTGACGTGTCAGCCCCACAGGCCAGCCCCGCAGTCCGTTTCCCCGGGAACGGGGGGCGGGGGGGCTAACCCACGGCCCGGTGGTCTTCCGGCTGCAGGAGGCAGAGCTGAGGCTGCTGAAATGCCTGCCTGAGATCCTGGCCCTGCAGAGGGATCTGGTGAAGCGGTTCCAGAATGTTTCGGAAGCTGACTACCAGTCCATCAGAGCTTTCATTAACAGTCACCAGGAAGGTACGGCTCCGCTCGAGTAGGCGCCGCTGCGTCGGAGGTGGTGGGGGTCAAAGAGAGCACCGCAGCCGCCCGGGGCTCGGGGCCTCTGTCCCCTCGGCCTTCAGCACGAAGCAGCGGGTGCCGCGAATCCCAAAAGCTCAAAAGAGGCTCTGCTGTGGCTGAAACCTGGCGTCGGCGCTCACGGCCGCTGGCAAGCCCGGGGGCGCGAAGCCGGGCCCTTCCCGAGGAGCCTGTGATGACCCTGGTCGGACCCGACTGGGTAGGGTTTTCACGGGGCCCTTAGAAAAGTGTTTTGTCGGACAGATGGGTTGAAGCAGTTACTCCGCAAGAGAATCCGTCTCTTTCTGTCGACGTGGAACAAGCTGAGGGTGTCGCTGCAGACCAGGGGTAGGTGCCACGCTCCCCGCCGTCCGCCTGACCCCGGTCCCCGAGAGTCTGGGCGGAGGTGTGGGGGGCACGTGAAATAACAGACCAGGAGAAAATAATCTCGGGTCTGTCGATGTGGCCTCGGGGAAGGAGCCGAGGTTGTTTGAAACCAGCAGGCGCGGGAGAGGGAGGCAGAGCCTGCACAGCGTCCTGGCCCGAACTGTCTGCATGGGCAGCACCTGCCACCCTGGGCAGCGGCCGGGGGGGCGGGGAGGGGCGGCCTCTCTGCTGAAAGCGTCCTGTCCTCGCAAGGTGAGATCAAGCTGCCCGACGAATACTGCAGCACCGACTTGGACGAGGACACGGACTTCGAGGTCGTTCTGCCGCGTCGCCGGGGCCGGGGCCTTTGTGCCACCGCCTTAGTCAGCTACTTGATCAGGCTGCACAACGAGATGGTCTACGCGCTGGAAGACTTCTCCGGTGAAAACAAGGGGTGAGCACGCAGCCGCAGGGGCTCCCGCGGGGGCGCGGGGGCGTCCCTGCCTCGGCCGATGCACGGGACCACGCAGCACGCCCACCCGCCGGCTCCGGGCAGGGCGGCGTGTGCGTGGCGGGTCCCTGAGCGCCCCGTCTGTGTCCCTCAGCTACACGGTCGACGCCTCCGAGGTCACGGACCTGCACGTCATCAGCTACGAGGTGGAGCGGGACCTGGTGCCCCTGATCCTCTCCAACTGCCAGTACAGGGTGGAGCAGGGCCGGGAGACGCTGCAGGAGTTCGACCTGGAGAAGATCCAGCGCCAGGTCGCCAGCCGCTTCCTCCAGGGCAAACCCAGAGTCACCCTCAAGGTGCGGCTGCCCCCGGGGGGTTTGTCGGTCCGCACATCTGCTTTGTGAAACTTGGCCTTGGGTCCCAGCTGTTTGCGAGCGAGACAGGCGTGGGGGTGACCGTCCAGCCACGTGGTCCCCGCAGAGGCCGGGACCTGGGTCCTGTCGGTACCTCGGGCCCGAGGGCTCTCCTGATCCACCGCCGCGCCTCCGGCCCCCGGGCGTCTTCAGGTCCCCGCGAGCCCCTCGGCTTTCTCTGTGTCGTTAACGGCCTTGCCTCGGCCCCCGACAGCCCCTGGCGGCCACCCTCCTTCACCCTTCACACCCAGCCTGTCACCCGACAGCACGGTGCCCATGTGACTGCCACGGGCCCCCTGCTCCCTGCCTCCCGCGTCTTCGGGCCACGTTCCGCAGCCAGGTCTGGCCCCCGCTGCTTCCCGGGGACGGCCCCGACCCCGGGGGGTGGGTCCTGGGACCTTGCACACGAGATGCCGGCTCCCCCTGAACACACTGCACCTCCACGTCTCTGTCCTTTGGCCTGTGCTGTTCTTGTCCCTCCGGGTCCAGTCGGAGACACTGTAGTTGGGGGGTGCCCCTCACTGCCCGCAGCTAAGCCCTGGCCTGTTGGCACCCGGGGCTGTTTCAACTCGCTCCGCTATCCCGTCGTGTGGCGGAGAGGCCGCCTTGTCTGCGTCCCTGCCCCGTCGTGGCCGGGTGAGCGCAGGAGGGAGGTCCCCCCGTACCTGCTCCCCCAGCGGCCGGCAAGCCTGCAGCCTTCGGCGCGACGCCCTCTGCTCGGCCGGCGAGGCGAGGCCGGCTCCCTTGCTGCGTTAGTGTTTCTGTAGACCGTGGGCCAGACCCGCAGCTGCACACGTGCCCGGTGGCGCGCTGAGTCGCACAGTCCTGCCGTCAGGCCACCGCTCGGGAATAGAGTGGTCGTCAGACGGAAACCTGCTCAGTGGCCTCCGTCTCCAAAGGCTGTTTTCCTTGTCAATGCAGGGACTCCCCACCCTGGTGTACAGGCGCGACTGGAACTACGAGCACCTGTTTGCGGACATCAAGAACAAAATGCCACAGGTGATGACGACACGCCTTCTCCCCCCTCACGCGGCGCTTTCACGCTGGCGGTGCCTTCCTCCCGGGAGGACCACTCAGCCTTGCTGGGAGTGGCGCCAGGTTTCCATGGCCTCCCCGAGTCCCCTGAGCCACTGCTCTTCCCAGAAGGCCCGCAGGACAGCAGAGCAGCAACGGTTCTCTTGTTCAAACCTGCGGGTGTTAGTTTCTCAGTCATGATGTCAGGACGATGCGTGCTGTTGCAGAAGGTCCAGGGAACTTACTTATTCCCGCTCTTCGGACTTGCGTGCGTGGGCACGGACGTATGACTAGCCTCTCCCAGTTGCTTTGAGGACTCGGTGACGTCCCGTGGATTTCTGTAAAGTGCCTGGGCCACTGCTACCGCTTAGGCATCACTAAGCGTTAAGTGCCATTGTTAGAGAGGCCGTCCCGCCCCATGGCCTTGGCAGTGAAGTAAGCGCTCTTGCGCTTGTGCTGTGAGGCACAAGAAGGCCCCCCAGCCACGGACCCCTGTCCTGCCTTTGATTTCCTAGAAACCCCTCGCCAACGCAGCCATCGGTGCCATCTGCGGACAGCTGCAGTCCTACAGCGATGCGTGTGAGGCCCTGTCGCTCATAGAGATCACGTTGGGGTTCCTGAGCACGGCTGGCGGCAACCCCAACATGCCCTTGAACGTGTACGTCCAGGACATGCTGCGCATGGGCGACCAGACAGCGCTGGTTCTGAAGGTGGGTCTTGGTCCGAGCTCTCCTGAGGGCTCACCCACCCTGCCCTCCCCACTGCCTGCCAGGATTAGCGTCAGCAGGGAGTCCCCACCGGGGCGACCCCTGGCGAGGGCAGGAGGCGAGAGCGACACGTCACGGCCCGGCCCAGCGCACCAGCCACCCTCTCGCAATGCGAAGGGGGCTCCGAGATGTGGCGGGGGTTGGCGCCCTGGAGGTGATACCAGCGGCTGGTATGCCCTTGGGGAACAGAGGAACTGGGCAGAGGTGCAGCCCCACCCAGCCTGCCCCGCCCAGCCTGCCCCCTCCTCAGGAGCCTGTCCATCTTTCAGGCCTTACACAGATGCCAGTTGAAGCACACGATCGCCCTGTGGCAGCTGCTGTCGGCCCACCGGTCAGAACAGCTGCTCCGACTGCACAAGGTGGGTGCAGCCCCGCCCCACTGGGCTGGGGGCCGCCCGCTGCCTTCCCAGCCTCCCGCTGCCTCCCGTCTCCTCTGTTCCAGGAGCCCTTCAGGGAAGTCAGTGCCAGGTACAAAGTTGGTCTCAGCCCTGACAACGCGAAGTGCCTTCGCACTTTCCTGAACGAGGCTGACCTCCACTCCTTCCTCCTGGAGCTTCATGAAATGATCATCCTGAAACTGAAGAGCCCCCAGGCGGAGAGCAACTTCAACCCCAACTGGAGGTACGGCTTCGCTTGCGTGTGGGCCCAGCACACCCGGGGCGCCCCGCGGTCCCTCCCATGACCTTCCGCAGACACGGAAGGAGGTCCCGTCTGACCTCGGAAGCCCGGGCTCTGCCGTTCTACCCTTTCCAGGACCCCCGCAGGCTGGCCTTTTGGGTTTGATCTCTGCTGGGTTCTTATTTCCTTTTTTTAAAAAATGTTTAATTATCTCTGAGAGAGAAAGAGAGAGAGTAGGGGAGAGGAAGGGAGAGAGAGGGACAGAGGATCCAAAGTGGGCTCTGCACTGACAGCAGAGAGCCCAGCATGGGTCTGGAACTTGTGACCCCTGAGATCACAACCTGCACCAAAGTCAGCTGCATAACCGACTGAGCCACCCCGGCGCTCCTGTTGGGCTTTTAAAAATAATACCAAAGTCATATATTCTCAATGTAACAAGTGTACTTATGTCAGAGATGTACATTTTATCTTTAAATTGTTTCTTTTTTATTGAAGTATAATTAATATGCAGTGTTATTAGTTTCTGGTTTACAGTATAGTCATTTAACAATTTTATACATTTCTCAGTGCTCATCATGGTAAGTGGGCTCTTAATCCCCTTCACCTATTTCATCCATCCCCCCACCCGCTTTCCCCCTGGTAGTGATCAGTTAGTTCTCTATAATTAAGGTTCTGTTTCTTGCCTGTCTTTTCTTACCATTGCTCGTTTGTTGTTTCTTAAATTCCACATTTGAAATCATGGTATTTTCTTTCTTTGACTTCTTTCCCTTAGGATTATACTCTCTAGCTCCATCTATGTCACTGCAAATGGCAAGATCTCCTTTTTTATGGCTGAGTAATATTCCTGTGTGTGTGTGTGTGTGTGTGTGTGTGTGTGTGTGTGTGTGTGTACGTGTGTGTACACATCTTCTTTATCCATTAGCAGTCAATGGACATTTGGGCTCTTTCCATAGTTTGGTTGTTGCTGATAACACTGCTATAAACATTGGGGTTCATGTACCCATTTAAATCTTTATTTTTGTATCCTTTGGATAAATATCTACAGTGTAATTGCTGGATTGTAGGGTAGTTCTGTTTTTAATTTTTTTTGAGGAGCCTCCAGTTCCCTTTTCTCCCAAAACCACATAATTCCTAGGAGAAAACACATGCAGTAATTTTTCAACATCAGCTGTAGAAATATTTTTCTAGAAATGTCTGCTCAGGCAAAGGGAACAAAACCAAGAATAAACTATTTGGACCACACCAAAATAAAAAGCTTTTGCAAGGTGAAGGAAATCCTCAACAAAACCAAAAAGCAACCTACCAAATGGGAGATGTTTGCAAGGGACATAATCTTAGAAAGGATTAGTACCTAAAATATATAAAGAACCTATACAACTCAACACCAAAGAGAGAAGGAGAGAGAAATACGCATTTTAAATTTGATAGAAAAAGCCACACCAATGTATAGTTGATGACAATACCCAACACCGGATATTACCCCTCTTTTGCATTTTTGGCCAATCTAATAGCCAAAAACAGGTATCTCGTTTTCACTTTATTTTCCTATTTTATAGGGAAGCTGCAGATTTCCTGCTCATCTGCTATCATTATGTCTTCCTCTGGATTATCTCTTGATATCTTTTAGGTTTCTTTTGGGCTATTTATCTTTTTCAAAATCTTAAAAGATTTAAGATTAGGGGCGCCTAGGGGGCTCAGTCAGTTGAGCGTCCAACTTCAGCTCAGGTCATGATCTCACAGCCCATGAGTTTGAGCCTTAGTCGGGCTCTGTGCTGACAGCTCGGAGCCTGGAACCTGTTTCAGATTCTGTGTCTCCCTCTCTCTCTGCCCCTCCCCTGTTCACACACACACACACACACACACACACACACTCTCTCTCTCTCTCTCTCTCCCGTCTCTCTCAAAAATAAACATTAAATTTAAAAATATATACTTAAGATTTATCTTTTATTCTGTTACAAAACCTCTGCTTCAGTCTTCAATTTCGGGAAGCCAAATCTGACAGAATTTTTCTGTAAGGACTAGAAAAACCTACCAGAAGGGCCCTCCTTATCCCAACGCTACAAAGCTGTCTGCCACACTCTCTTCTTGTGTTTTTATAGTTTTAGGTTGTGCATCTGCTTTGTTAACCAGTTTATTTTTTATGTGTGACGTGAGGTAGGGATTTGTCGGTCCTATTTTCCTAAATAAGCAGTCCGTTCCCGGTTCTCACCGGCACCCTTTATCGATGCTGTTTCCTCCATTCTGCTGTCTAGCACATACCTGGGTGCGGTTATATTCTTTGAACATATTCAACCACCCTTTGCTATTTGGGACTTTTAGTACAGAGAACAAAAGATCCTTTCTCTAGGGAATTTGCCATCTTTGTTAATATAAAACACGAAATGGAATATAACTTTTTTTGAACGGTGAGCCTTTGTGCTTACGAAGCAGACTGCATTACCAGAGTGCTTAACGGGACGTGACCTGGCCGTTATCAAGGTCAGCTCTGTTGTGTGGGGTTTGAATACTTCAGCGTAGGAAGCGGCAGGCATGTTCCAGAGCCCCTGAACCCCGGCTTCTAGTCCCCGTTCTGTAACTCAGTACTGGTGGACTTTCAGACAGTATTTCTGGTCTCAACCAGCACTTTAGTTCTACCGACTTGGACACAGCGACGCCCTGACGGCGCCTTGCGTCACACGGGCGCATGCTTAACCTTCTGTCTCTTGTCCCTTGGTTTTTCAGCCTGAGAGACACTCTGGTAAGTTACATGGAAACTAAAGAGGGTGAAATTCCTCCCGAGCTGGAGTTTCGGTTCCCAGAGGAGATCCTGCTGAGCAGCTGTGTCCCCGTGTGGAGAATGGCCGCTGAGCTGAAGCGGGGTCGGCAGGTGCGGTAGAGCGCTCTGCTCGCCACGGGGGGCGACGGGCTCTTCCCGCCTCTGTCGCCGGCCGCCACCTGGGGCAGGACTTAGAGGGCGGCTGCTGGTACAGCACCGAACCCAGGATCCCCGTGTGCCGTGCTGCGGACAGCTGCGAGCGCCACGCCGTGTCAGGAACACACGCACATTCCACCTCTTTCCCGTCGGATTACGGCTACTGTCCGGGGAGCAGTCAGAACTGGAGACCCTGGGAAGCTGGAACGAGCCGCCTGTCCATTGCCCGGGGCTCCAGGCAAGTGCTTCTCAGTTTCCTGGAGCGGGAGCGGCCTGTGCCTTCGGCGCGCCGGCTGGAGCCCGGCACACGCCCACCCCGGCCCGTCTCACTGCAGGATGAGAAGCGGGGAGACGGGGCTATTGACTTTGGCTCTTATTTTCTAAATTGTTCTGCACTCACAGAGGAGAAGCCGGCTTGATCCTTTCTTCCATTCCCTCCGACCCTTGCTAATCGTGCAAATACTTGTAGGTTTCTAGGAAGGTGTGAGAAAGTGCCAGACCCCTTTTTGTGTCTTCCCAAATACGAATCAGGGCATTCAGTGCCTTGAGGCCAAACCTCAGAGACCTCGCCGGGCCCCATGGACTCACTGCTGAGTTTCAAGTCAGAGCTGAAAAGCTTTCGTTGTGGAGAGTGCGGGGCTAGGTCGGGGGGCACTTTTAGGGCCTTCTTTCCTCTTTTACACAATGAAGGGACTGGAGTGATGGCCAGATTTCTCTAGAACGAGAAGTTCTAGAGGTTTTAAATTCCAAATGAAAGCTGATCAGCGCAGACTTGAATCAAAGGCATGGCTCTGGCATTTCTGTGGGGACCTGGGGACTGTTCGGGACCATTGCTGTACAACGTGTCCTTCCTCTGAATCTGTCTGCTCCTTCCCCTCAGTCTCAGCCAAGACATAAGAAACAGACTCAGAGGGAAAACAAAAACAAAAGCAGACACAGACTCAGAGACTATAGAACCAGCTAAGTTTCTGCAAAAGAAAAAAACATAGTCCACCAGCTCTGATCTGCCATGTTCCGATCTGTGAGTTGGGGATCTCTTTTGCACAATCTCCTTGGATACTTGCGGCCTCTGGACTGGCGCCACTTGCTCCCAGGTGGCTCGGCACCCATCGGCACTGAGATGACTACTGTTTACAAGTCAGAGGGGACTGCTGTTTACAAGTCAGAGGCAAAGGTCTTTAACGTACATGCCGAGTGCATTCACGACGTGGGTACCTTGAGATTGGGCCAGCGGAGCCAGAGCTGCGGAAACAGAAGATGCCATCCTGGCACCGGACACCCACAGTGAAGGGAACTGGACAGGGAACGGCCCTCCGTGCTCTCCGGTGTGTGGTGAAGGGGAGCACAGTGGCCCAGGCCCCCTCATAATTAATCTGATACAACACCCGCTTGCACTTAGCAACCCATGATTGTATTGTTCTAGTCTATGCAAAGGTAACCCCCCATCCCCCCAGTGGATCAAGGGGCAGCAGGGAGGGTGCCTGCTCAGCTCCCCAACTTGCACTTGGAATTGCTCTTATACCTCTAATCCAGGACGGAGCCGGTGTGGCGTCCAGGTGCTGCTCTGGTCCCTCCCTGTGCCACACCTTAGCAGCGGGAGTCGGGGGTCTCTTGCTGTGAAACCTTTTTTGGGGCTGGAAACCCCCCCCCCCCGCTTTTAATGAAGGGTTTTTTAACTAAGATATTTTGTTTTGTATGCTGTACTTTCAAAGCCTTAAAAGTCATATGTAGCATTATTGTGTTTATACGGAAATACACTGGCCAAGCACAAGCAAATGTCAATTTTGTGATACTTGTCATACCTGTTTTAATAAACTTGAGTTTTGCTGCTAAAGAATCCTTCTCTTTGAGGGCAGAACTTTGACACATCAACCCAGCTGTGGGGAATGGTTTGGGTGGGTTTTTTGTGTGGAAATGTAGTCGCATCTATGTAGTGGAAGGTTCTGGACAGAAAGCATACACCGTGGTGTACATGAGAGGTAAACGTTTCCTTGGGACAAAATGATAGCAGAGCAGGGGAGCCACGACTGGCCACCCCTTCCCTCCCCTCACCGACCTCTGGACTCCAAGCCAAAAGCTTCTGCCTCGGCCTCAGAGGGCAAACCTCCGTTCCCCACCCGAAATGCCTTCGCTGGAAGACAGCAGGGCTCCGGCTCGCCCCTGGTGAGAGCCACCTCTGTCCACAGGGCGGGGTTGTGAGACGGGAAGACCGTTCCTTTGCGGGAGGAAAGACGGGGTAACCCAGGATACACCGTGAGCATCCGGCAGCCCACTGAACATTCAAGCAGGGAAATCCCATTAAGGGGGAAACTGCACTTTCTCCTCCAAATAGAGGGGCTTCTCCAGCAGAGAATCAGGGGGCTCCCAGGGGAGGGCTCGCCCCTGCCATCAGACTCCTCTTCCCGCAGCTTCTGTTCCACGCCCCCTCGCTGATCCTCTGCCTCCTCTTACTCCCCGACCCCGGCCTCCTCCTCTGCGCGCCCATCTCCATTCACATCCGTTGCCCTGCACATTTCCCAAATGCAGCTCTTTCTGCTTCTCGCCCAGGCGGAACCGGCCCTTAGTTGGTGGTGACTTGCCTGAAAGTCTTCACAACCGATCACTGTCTCCTCTTTGTTTTCATAAAGTTTTTTTAAAGTTTTATTTATTTTTGAGAGAGACAGAGCGCGTGCAGGGGAGGGGCAGAGAGAGAGGGAGACACAGTATCCAAAGCAGGCTTCAGGCTCTGAGCTGTCAGCACAGAGCCCGACACGGGGCTTGAACCCACGAACCATGAGATCATGACTTGATCTGAAGTCGGATGCTCAACCAATGAGCCACCCAGGCGCCCCACCATCTCCTCTTTAAGACCTTACTGTGTGTGTAAATTATTTACCCCTTGTCACAGGCTGCGGGACTTCACCAGCTGCTAACAGAGGCAGCCGTAAGCTCTGTTGGTGGTTCCCAGATCCAGGCGACGCTAACCCAGACACGAACTTCCAGTGATGAGCATTCGCCATGAAAACGACGCCAGGACAGAGGCACTGCTGGGGTTGGTAAAGCTGCCCAAGTGTGTGCACGCATTCGGGCCCTGGCACATCTCTGCCTTAATGGTAACGCACTCAGTGAGAAGCTGGTATCTCCGCAGGGCCTGGAGAGCTCCCGGATGAGGCCGAGGGAGAAAACCTGGGGCCCTGAGCTGAGTGACAATCCATCCAAGCCATGGCCAGCATCTGCATTGCTTCCTGCCTTCTTCCAGTCCCTTCTTAGTCACTAATTAAGCTTATGCACAAGCTTTTACGGCTCCCATTTCCAACGGGAAAGCCAGCACCAACCAAGGGCAGATGCTGAGCCCATCGCACCTCATCAGGGTACTGGGGACAGTAGGGCCCTGCTTCCTTCTGAGGAGGGAGGATCTAGGGGAGCCCTCTAGGCAAGAGCAGAGAAATGGAGGAAGGGCCCTAGCTGGAGCCCGTGCAGGCTGCCCCAGGACCTTGCACATCCTATACTGGCCTGTCTTCAAGCTCGCCCCCTCCTCCACACCCATCCTGATTATGAGGGAGCCCCAGGCCCCAGCGTCCCCTCCTTGCCACTGCCTGCGCCCCCAAGTGCGGCCGAGCCTCAGCCCAGAGGAACTCTGGCCCCGGCCCACAGGCCCACGAGTGGCCCCCAGTTACCCAAGCCACGGGCCTCATCCTCACCGCCCTGCACCTCGATAAGGCTGACACAGTACAGCCCAGACGGCCCCCAGGGTAAGTCGGCTCTCCCATTTGCCAGCTCGGTGGCCTTGTGCAAGCCCCTTCCTTGCCTTCTCTCTTTATAAAAGCAGCCCCTCCCACTGTCTCGCAGCAGACAGCCTCCCCTCTGGTCCGCCACCCCCTGTGGTGCATTCAGTAAAAGTCCATCTCCTTTGTTCTGCCTCGAGTGAATTATTTCGTGTCCTGTGCCACCCACTCCCACCAATCATTGTCCCACATTTGGGGTCCCCATCCCATCAGAAGATACCTTTTTTAAAGCACCACACCTGTAGGTTGTCAAATGCTACATGAAGCTTGCCCTGAACCTCAAACTTCCCTATTTCCTTTTGAAATCTATATTCAGACTACAGTTCATATCCACATATTTCTCCAAATTCCCCGGGGAGAATTATAAACCACGAGTAAAAAGCTACCCATCAGCCTCACTGGCTGCCTTCAGTGCCTCAACTACACCAACCTCTTTTCAACCCCCGGACCCTTACATGTGTTGTGCCCCTTGTGGAATGCTGTCTCCCACTCACCCCCCTGGGCTCCTCTTAACTCCCCCATGGCCAGCGTAAGCAGGCATCCCTGCCATTCTCACGCATCCCGCACGAGGCCGGGCTCCAAGAGCGCGTGGAATAAACGCTCGTTAAATTCAGGCGCCGGGGGGTGAGAGTCGGCGGGCAAGAGGTGGTCCGCGTTTGGTCTCCACCCGAATTTGCGAGCGAGGTCCCCTGAGGCCGGCGTCGTGCTCTCCAAGCTTCACTGGACCTATAACCACGTGCCGCGGAGGGGGCAGGTGCTCGGTGATGGGCATCCGGGGCCTCGGCACTTCCGGTGCCCAAGCGGACCGACCGTGCTGAGTGCCCGAGGTCACCCTGCCTCGCCCACCCTGCACTGCACACCTCGCGCGGGACGCTGGCACGGGGACGCTCCACCCCCCCCCACCCCGGCACCGGGCACCGGCCGTCGCCAGTTACTGCCCGCAGCCCGCGCCGTCTCGAAGCTGCTCCGGATGCCGCCCGAGCCTTCATCCCCGTCCCGGGTGAAGGTGCCCGCGCGCGGGCGGGACCGCTCAGACCCGGGCGGGGAAGGCCGGCGGGCGGCCAGGGGCGGCCAGGGCTCCCGGACTGCCTCCCGCCACCAGGAGGCGGCGTCGGGAATCCAGCGCCCCAACCAGGAGCGCCGAGGCCACGAAGGCAGCAGGGCGCCTGCGCGCGAGTCGCCGGAAGTGACGCCACCAGGCAGGGACGCCACCGGAAGGGACGCTTGGGGTCGAGCCATGGCCCGGGAGGCGGCGGAGCGGCCTCCGGAGGAGACCTTGTCGCTCTGGAAACGGTAATGGGGTCGGATGAGAGCCAAGTGGCGGGGGCTGGAGCGACTCTGGGGCCGCAGGAGCGGGGGCGGCGCTCAGACGAAAGGGCCTTTGGGAGTTGTAGTCTGCGAGGTCCGCGGCTCTCGCCTCCGGCGCCGCGTCTCGGTGGAGAGGTCGGGCGGTGAGATTGCGGAGGGGGCGCTCCCCAGGCCGGGGTCCCCGGGAAGTGGAGGGTGAGACCGGGAGTGCCCCGGGGAGGAGCCTCGAGCCTCGCGGCCCGCTGGCCGTGTGTCTGCCCTCAGGGAGCAAGCCCGGCTGAAGGCCCTCGTGGTGGACCGGGACACGGAGGCGTGGCAGCGGGACCCCGCCTTCTCAGGGCTGCAGAGGGTCGGGGGCGTGGACGTGTCCTTTGTGAAGGGAGACAGTGTCGGCGCCTGTGCCTCGCTGGTGGTGCTCAGCTACCCTGAGCTCGAGGTAACCCCGCGGGGGCCGCCCCGCTCGGGCTCGGGCTGCGTTAGTGAGAGAGGCGGGACAGGGAACAGGGCCCGCGCAGAACCCCGCTTCTCCTGTGGGGTTCCGTTAGTAAGTTGGGAACCCGCTGCAGGAAAAAGGGATGTAAAGACTAAAGATTCTGTGATTGAAAGTCTCAATTAACTCGTGATCTTTACTTCGAGCTGATCAGCATCTTGGGTCCCATCTCAGTGACCCACGGCCACACCCTCTGGGAATTGGCCAAGCTGGACATCTCTGTCTTCCCAGACCCCTTGCGTTCAGTCACACGCCAGCTCCGTTTTTGCCACCTCCTAAATATCGCTGGAATCTGCCCCCTTGTCTGCATCCTCACTGCCCCTTCTCTGGCTGTGCCTGTCACCCCTCCTGTAGGTGACGAGTAGAACCTTCGCTGGGTTTCTGCTTCCAGGATGGCCCTCTGTGGTCCCCTTTCCGTGCCGCCAGCAGAGTGATTTTCCTTAAAAGCAAACGAGATCATGTCATCACCCAGTTCATTGAAAAACACTTAAGTGCCCACTGTGTGATCTCATGATACATTAAAGGTTGTACTTGCTAATACGTGTAAAGGTGCTTGGAGAGCTTGATGCTGTAGGTTCGACTCTCACCAAGCCCCTTTCCCCACTCCAGAGTTCTCTAGATCCCTCACACGTGCCCTGCTCTGTCTGCCTGCCTAACCCTTGCATTGGCATTTTCTCTCCTGGAATATTCTCTGGCTAACCCCTACTTGGGCCTCAGGCCCTCCGGGAAGTACCCCTCTCACCCTGCAAGATCAGGAGTTACTCCCCGTACTTTCCTCTTTATTGTCCTGGGATGGGATGGGCGGGTCTGTTTCCTCCCAAAATGTAGACTCCACGATGGTAGACATCAGGCTGTCATGCCCACCAGTTGTCGCCTTGGGCACCTTGCTCAGTGCTTGTCGTGTAGAAGACACACAGGTACACGAAGGAAGGAACAGTATGCCCACGGTTCATTTGGAGGCAACGGTTCGGGAAGCCTGGGCCGGGAAAGCTTTGCTCTCAGCATAGAGCCACGCCCTCCCTGCCGCTGCCTGCGCCCAGCGACCGCGTGTTCTTGCTTCCATGTCTTCGTGCTTTACCTGGAAGACCCCTTGAGTCAAAATTCAGCAAAATCGTACTGAGCGCCAGCTGTCGCGAAGAGCTGGATATAGCGAGGTAATGGACCCAGAGTCCCTGCCCTCTCAGGTCGCTTGGTCACTTTGCAGGATGGCCTTGGGGATAAGGCACAGACTCGGGAGTTAGGCTGCCTGAGTTTTTGCCTCCACTATGTCACCCCCACCTCAGGCCCCTGGACCTCCCGTTTCCTCCTTTCTAAATCGAGGATGAAGATACCATTGGTAGCCAGCACGGTAAATGAGATCGTGCATGGAAAGCAGTTCGTTGGCACGTGGTGAGCCCTCAGAAAGTAAACACGGCAGCATTAATTCTCAGGACAGCTTCTCACTTTTCAAGACTTGGTTCACAGATTCCTAGCAGGATTAATCCCCTCTCATCCCCGTCCTTGGTCTCGTTCTTACGTAGCACCTGTGCGTTGTACTAAACGAACTGTAGGTTCTTGAGGGCTGGGTGATGCCGAGCTGGCGTGGAACCAGCACAGAGCGGCGCGCATGCCGCCTGGATGGAGGCGGCATCTGCCGTCCCGTGTGCGGAGCGAGCACCAGGGCCAGTTCTGCCACAGCACCTCCCAGACGCCTCATCGCGCCGCTCTGCCCCGTCAAGTCGCCTGGGCGGGTGTGTAGAAGTACAAATCCCACAGGCAAACCCAGAGACAGAAGGGAAATTCCTGGCTGCCGAGGGCTAGGGAGTGGGATGGACACAGTGTGAGTGCTGACGAGGCGGAGTTTATCTGGGGGCCGTGAAAGTGGCCCAGAATTAGATGGCTGTACAACTCTGTAAGTGACAAGAACGTTGACTTACACGCTTCAAACAAGTGAACTTTATAGTAGTAAATTATTATATCTCAATAAAGTTTTTAAAAAATATATCCATCCCAGAGCCCCAACTCATTTCCTGAAGAAAAAAAATTCTCCCGGTGGACGACCTGGATACCGGCTTCTTTAAACAGCCTCCCTGTGACCTCAGAGCACAGCCGGGGCGGGGAGCATGGGCCGCCCTCCAGGTAGCTGGGAATCCTTTCCTTGGTCACCCTGGCGGCTGTGGACTCCCAGCACAGCCCGCTCCATAGTTAGACTCCGGTTGGTGCGCTCTTTTCCACGGGGAGCTGAATGGTCTGTGGCTTCTGCCCATCAGTTGTGCCGCAAGCAGCAGAGCGTAGGACAGGCCTGTCCTGCCTTCCTACATGTCACCCCTCCCACCGTCGGAGGACGGTGCTCTGCTCGCCCTCCGTCTGGCCCGCTCTGTCCTGAGTCTCCCTGACGATCTCCAGCTGCTTCCCGTGCTGCCGGCGCTGCGGCCGGTGCCGTCTGTGTAGCAGGCGCCCAGCACTGGACCGAGTACCTCACATGTAGCTCCTCCCCGGTCCGGCGGACCTCCGTGCACCTGGGACGGAGTTTGTAGGCGCCGCGCCATCGACCTGGATTGAAACCCGCAGACCTTCCTGGAGATTCTGACCGTCCACGTGATGCTCACACAGCAATCACACAACTGAGTTTTTTCCTTTTTCCAGATCTTTAACCTGAAAATGCATGAACGTTGAAAGAATAGTACACTGGACACCTGTATACTCTCTACCTAGACCCAGCTGTTACCAATTGATGTATTTCTGTGTGTGCACGTGTGCCCTGGGGGATTCGAAAGTGTCTCCCAGCGGTTGTGACAGCTCACCTCCGAGCTCCTCAGCAGGCCTGTCCCAGAATGGCCTCCTATACCTGACAGCAGTGTCATCACCGGGCCTCAGAGCAGTCGTCGGAGTCCCTCTCCACAGCCCGTCTCCCCAGTCTCCTCTTAAGTTTTGTTTTCTCTTCTGATCTTAAAGGTTTAACATTTTTTTAAGATTTTTTTTTTTTTTTGAGAAAGAGTGTAAGTTGGGGAGGGGCAGAGAGAGAGGGAAAGAGAATCCCAAGCAGGCTCTGCGCTGTCAGCAGAGCCTGACGTGGGACTCAGTCCCATGAGCCATGAGACTCAACCTGAGCTGAGGTTAAGAGTTGAACGTTCAACTGACTGAGCCTCCCCGGTTACCCCTTAGCGTGTATTTTAAATCCACTCTTGCTGTTAGACTGTGTGAAGAGCTGGGGGTGTCCAATATGTCACCATGTTTCCTTTACTCTTTTCTTTCCCCGCACTAAGATACTTCTGACTGTTCCGGGTCCGTTTCTCCAAGTTCACAGTTGGCTTTTTGAACGTGTAGGGTCAGATTTCCTTTTATTTGTGGAACCTTTCTTCCATCGTGGCTTTAAGTGCTCTATTTACTAGTTTGGCTCCGTTAACTTGCTTTTCTTCTTCAGTCACAAACTGTGGCTTTTCTGTCTTTCCAGAGTTATTTCCATTCTAAGTTGTTAATTTTCACCTTGTATTCTCCACGTGCCATTTAAGGATAGTTCGTTTTCCTTTGCCACACGACTGGTTAGGGGCAGCATTTGTTTAGTCACTGGTGAGCGTGGATGACTTCTGTCTGGGTTGTATGGCCTTTCACTGCTCATTGAGAGTCGGATTTACACATGGCTGGTGGCTGGCGGCTGGCTGGGCTTCTTGGATCACCAGGGGCAGTGAGTGTGGTCGCTCCAGGGAATGGTGTCCTTTTCTCAGGTGAAGATGGCCAGTGCGCATTCCGATTCTTGACACTTTAGTTTCTGAAGAACCTCACGCTTCTGGCCTCGTTTTCTTCACCACAGCCCTGCAGGGCTCTCCTGCTTCTCCCCTTCCTGAGAACTGCTGCTGGCCCCGGGGCCTTCCAGACCTCTTCCTCCGGGCCCCCTACGGCCAGGCTGCCTACAGGCCTCGTCCCGTAGGGGCCCTCGTCCCGTAGGGGCCCTCGTCCCGTAGGGGCCCCCGTCCTTGCCCAGCACAGATCCGCAGCGGGCGCTGCTGGCCCGGGCTGTTTACTTCCACACAGAGGCGCGCACTGAGGGTCGTAATAGGCTCACCCTTCGGTTACACGGTGATACGGTGACATGGTGTCAGCCAGGGAGGGGGGTGCCCTCTCCTTGTGGACCCCTGGTTTCTGGAACTTGTGCGGACAGATTCAGGGATAAGCAGCCATCAACCTGTGAGAACTCAGCCCACACTTGAACTTCATGCCCGTTTGTGCGAAATGTCCCCTTGTTGCGTGGAGCTAGCGCTCCAGTCTGCTGGGTGCCCCGTGGTCCAGTCACGGTCCTCATCACAGGAGATCCTGCCCACTTTGGGGTCACTGGCATCGGAGAAGTTTCCCATGAGTCATAGGCAGAGACGCTGGAAGCAGTGTGCCCCTCCCCCAAGCAGCCCCTGCTCCCGGGCACAGGCGGGGAGAGCCCAGTTCAGGGGAAGGTTGTGGTTTTGAAAAGGCCCCGGGGCCCTTCGCACCGGCCTGTCCCTGGGGACCCCCTTCTCTTCCGGACTGCCCAGCTCCGAGGCCTCTCCTGGCCTTTCCTGCGTCTCCGAGATCCTTTCATAAAGCTGGGGTTGCCTGTCTTGTGGTTGCTGCATCCGCCCTGGCTGTTCCTTCCCCAAGTCCCTGCTAGTGGGAACAGTGACGTCCTCACTCTGGTGCCGCTTCGCACACACGCTTCCTGTGCTTTGTCCTCTCTGAGCCTCCCAGCAGCCCAGTGTGGGCGCGGGGTGGCAAAGGGGGCCCGCGGGGGGGTGGGGGTGGGGGGGCGATGCAGGCAAGGTGTGGGCAGGTCTCCTGGCCAGAGAGGAGGGCAGGGGGAGAAGGAGAGGGAGCCAGCGACAGTGAAACACGGGCTGAAGGATGACAGGCCAAGGGCCAGCAGGAGGGGGACCAGGGGCCGTGCCTGCCCGTGACCCGGGTGCCCGGTGACAGGTGGTGTATGAGGACTGCCAGATGGTTAGCCTGACGGCTCCCTACATGTCGGGCTTCCTGGCCTTCCGAGAGGTGCCCTTTCTGGTGGATGCGGTGCAGCGGCTGCGGGAGCAGGAGCCCGGCCTCATGCCCCAGGCAGGTACCTCGACTCCAGGGAGAAAGGCCCTTTCCATCCATGTCACCCCCTGCTGGGCGAGGTCTCTGACCTCCCTGGAGAGGGTGCACTTTTACCAGATTTTCTAAAGAGCCTCCCATCCCCCCCCAAAGTGGTTGCTCCAGGGTCCCCTGGCCCAACGGGGGAGGGGCGGCTCAGCTGACTGACTTCCACGTGTGGCTCTTCCAGGTCCTCCTTGTGGATGGAAATGGGCTTCTCCACCACCAAGGTAACCTGCTCCCGAAAAACAGGACCCAGAGGGGACGGTCCTGACCAGTCTCCTCACAGAGGGCCCGCCTGGACCTGGCCGCTCTCCCCCAGGCTTGATGTCCTAGCCGGGCCCCCACCCAGTGCCTCTTGTCAGCCCCACCTCTTCCCTGCCGCCCCCGAGGCCTCCCCTCGCCCGCTGCTGGCCCGTCGCCGGTGCCCTCGGCCGCTGTGGCCCTGGCTGCTCGTTCGGCTGGCCTGCCCTCCCTCTGCCCGCCCCGAGCTCTCACAGGCTCACTGAAGCCAGACAGGAGTGCCCGTCCCCGACCTGGGTGCCAGGGTGCTGACCCCGGAGAGAACGGCTGAGGGAGACGTCCAGGGGTGGGGCCGCAGAGGGACCCGGGAATGGCTGGCTTCGGATGTTCTGGCCACCGCCAGGGTGCCAGCATGTGACTCGGCACTGCATGGCAGGAACCCCAGGTGTGTGTTGGGAGGGTGACACAGAGGCCTGGTGGCAGCTGCGAAAGAGAAAAGAGAATGGAAAGTGCCAGAAAGTGGAAGGAGAAATGGGGTGAAGTATTGCGAGCTAATCAGGCTCCTAAGCCTGCCCAAGGGAAGGGGGCATCCTCCGCCCCAGCCTGATGACCACGAACTCGGGGCTGGGGTCCACATTCCAGGTCAGGTTGGCTGTCCGAGGCCCGGCCCCCCGGTGCTCAGCCCGCCAACAGGCCTCTGTTTACCTGGGGAGGGCGGCGGGCTCTGCTTGCGCGGTCTCCGCCCCACGAGCCCGGCCTTGCTCTCTGTCCCCGTAGGCTTTGGCGTGGCCTGCCACCTCGGCGTCCTCACAGACCTGCCGTGCATCGGGGTGGCCAAGAAGCTCCTGCAGGTCGACGGGCTGGAGAACAACGCCCAGCACAAGGAGAAGGTGAGGGCTGGGGGCGATGCCCTGTGCCAGGGCAGGGCAAGGAGAGGGCGTGTGGGGACACACAGGCTGGGCGCGTGCCCGGGCCGGCCCCGGAGCCCGCCCCCAGGGACCTTGCCTGCTGGTACCCTCCTCCCCATCCCGGCTCCCTAACCCACTTTTCTCTCTGCGTGTCCTGCGCCTCCCTCACAGCTCTGGGGTCGTGGCAGCAGACTCCCGGGCTGGAGGAGCGCCCTCTGCGCCCTCCCAGCCTCCTGGGCACACACTTGCGTCTCCCATCCCCGCTACCTTTGTGCTGCGGTGGGAGCCCATGTGGCCCTCTGTACTTGTCCCCACCTTCTCCCGACCTCTCCCTCCTTCAGCCCCTCAAGGCTGGCATTGGGGATGTGACAGCCACTCCAGAGGGAGCCAGTGACATGCCCAGCTCACCGCTGGACGGCGGATGCTGAGAACAGTGACACATCTGTCTCACTCCTGCGGGCAGTCCTGGTTCTGCACAGAATAGTTCGCTAAGGTGACAGGGACCGCAGACCAAACTGACTGGTGGACCGCTCCCCACCCCCAGCAAAGGCTTTGCCAGGTTGAATCCAATACACCTAAGTTCCTCCCAGGAGAAGAAGTGGCAGGAAGCGGTTCTGGCCCGGGTGGCATCCGTGTATCCACCAGCCTTCACTTGGCCTGGCACCTCCCCCCGTCGGCACTGGGGCCTGGGCAGGCTGCCCTTCCCCGGCCGCGGGCTCCTCATGCACAGAAAGAGGAGACAACTGAGATCCAATGGCCCTACCAGGGCGGACGCTGCTGGGAAGGCCTCCCGTACCCCGAGCCCGCTGACGGGATGGGTGCGGCCACGGCCCCTGCTGCTTGGCTTTGCAGCCTCGGGCCCACCCGCTCCTTGCCCGGTGGCGGCTCAGCCTCAAAGATGAACAGGACTGCCCTCCACCCTTCCCTGAGAAAAGACATTTTCTATGTGATTTTTCTCCCTGTTTTCCAGATAGGACTTCTGCGAGCTGGAGGAGACTCATTTCCTCTGGTGGGAGGCTCTGGGGCCGTGCTGGGCACGGTGAGTGGCCGGGAGCCTGCGCCCACTGAGATGGCGCCCACAGATACGCATGCACCTGTTCGCATGCACCAGACTCTGTCCGCCTCCCCCCGCCACCCCGACTGGTCCAGGGTGTGCCCTGCTCCTTTCTCCCCTGCGCCGGCACCCTGGGCTGTGCTGAGGGGACCTCTGGGCTGCACGTGCCCCAGCCTGCCCCTGGACACGCGGTGCGCCCGAAGGCCCCAGGGCTTGTCCCTACCGTGCTCTGACTCTGCCTTCCTTGTCCTAGGCCCTGAAGAGCCATGACCGCAGCACCAAGCCGCTCTATGTCTCTGTGGGCCACAAGATCAGCCTGGAGGCGGCCGTGCGCCTGACCCGAGGCCTCTGCAGGTTCCGGAGCCCGGAGCCCGTGCGCCAGGTGGGTGGGCCGCTGCGCACCCCCTGGTCTTCCCTGGACGCAGGCACCTGTGGAAGGGCCTGACTGGGGCACACTGGGCCCTGGAGTGGGGGAGGGCGCCAGAGTTCATCCTGGGCCCCTGCTCTGCCCGGGCCCCGGGTCTGCTGTGCTCCGCTTCTCCACGGCCTCCTGCACACCGCGCCGGGGTCGTTGGGAGAATCTGCTCAGGCGACGGAGCAGCCCCCCGGCCAGCTGCTGGGGGCCGACCTGCCCTGCCCGCCTGGGAGGGGGCAGCTGTCCTCTGCTGGGGGAGCCCTGCAGGGTCGCAAGCTGTGCTCAGGAAGGTTCCTGGGGGAGCAGGGCCCTTGGTCGGGAGATTGCAGGGTGTGGTGTGCCAGGCTCCCAGCACCTAAATTGGGGTGGGGGGAGGGTGGGCAGAACTCTGGGGAACAGGTTGGCTCGGCTGAGGAAAAACAGCCTGTAGGAGACAGAGCTGAGCACAGATGCCTGTGGGTCTGCATTGGTGAGCTCGGTTGTGACCGTCACGGGTGTGTCCCAGAGAGGCCCGTGGAATGAGGACTCATGAGAAGCTGTGCTCAGGAAGAGACCAGCCAGAGGAGGGGGAAAGGCAGGCCAGGCTCCATTTGCAAAGGCCCTGGGGTGGGAAGGTTTGATGCCAGGAAAGTGAGAGGAAGGTGTGGCTGTAACCAGGACGAGGGAGGGGAGGTACGGGGAGGTGCGGGCCTGTGCTCGTGGCTGCAGGGCTGCTTGAGGCTCCCCCACAGGGACCTGGGTGTGAGTCCCCGTCTGTGGGCGGCTCCAGGGAGCTGGGGGAGCCTGTCTGGACCAGAGGTGCCGGCCTCTGCAGGCTCCTGGTTTAGTGCGGCTGTAGGACAGGAGGCCAGAGTGCCCGGAAATCTCCATCCCCCATCTCCCCACGGCCTGCGCTGGGTCAGCTACAGGCGCAGCGGGCAGAGAAGCCGCAGCCAGACTGCCCAGTGCGCGGCGACACCTGGCTCCGCCCTAGCCCTGCCGCCCCTCACCCCCCAGCGGCCTGCGACCTTCCCCAGCGGCTGGTGCGCAGGGCGGCCTGCAGGTGGCAGCAGTAGCCCACGCGGCTGTGGCTCCCACCCCTGCTGCCCCCCTGCACCGAGCACCCCTCAGCCTCAGCCTCCCTGTGTCTGCCCAGGGCTCCCTGCCGGGCTCCTAGGTTGTGGGTCTTCAAGCTGTGACACTCATGCCCCCCCTTCCCTCCCCGGAGGCTTTAACTCTTCCCTCGAGCCTGTCTCTGGGAGAAATCCAGCAACACCCCCAGGCCCCTGGAGCCCAGGGCTCTGGGTCCTTCCACGCCTTGCTCTGCCCCCGTGTGGACAGCGAGCATATCCCTGCAGGTGGACGGTGGCCTCTGAAGTACCTTGGACAGTTCCCAGGCGGCCAAGGACTGTATGTTTGCCCTCGAGGGGAGCCCGCCGCGTCCTGGGCCTGCCCTCCCGAGGGAGAGAAGCAGCTGCCTGTGCCGGGAGCCCGCAGCCCCCATCCCCGCTCTGGGAATGGGGGGAGGGCCCTGTCCTGCCGCCCGGATCATCTCCCTGTCCGTGTTCATCCTGGGCTGTTGGCCTGTCAGCACTTCATTCTCTTGAGCACTTCTGGAAGCCCCTAGGAAAGGGTGAGAGGCGGGTTCGTGCCTGCTTTGTCTCTGCTTAGAGTCTGTGGGTCTCCCCCCCGCCCGCAGGCCACCAAGGCAGCCCTCTGATGCCAGGACTGGCTCTCTGGTCAGGTCGGCCCTGACTGCTGCAGGGAAAGATGGGGGTGGGCCTTCCCACCAGAATATCCCACCCCCCACCCCCCTCTCCTGCTTGCTGGTTCAGTTTGCAACAGAAGCATTCGGAGGGATTAACTGCTGTGGCCTAAAGGGGGTAAGCCCGTGTGAGCCAGGATCAGGGCCTCCCTGAGGCCAGTGCGATCACCCTGAGGAGGGGCCGGGGTGGGAGAGGGCTCCGTTCTGGCCTCAGCTTCTCTCCCTCAAGTCCGCCTTCATCACGTCCATTGCAGTGACTTTGCAGAGCTTTCCATAGACACTTCCCGGGGCCATGGGGGGAGTCCTCACAGACACGAGCCGGGGAGACACCAGCTGGGCTGAGGAGACCCCTCAGAGAAGACGGGCTGAGCAGAAGCGAAACCTACAGAAAGCACAAGCCACAAACCAAGCACAAGCTGAGTGGCCCCCGGAAACGCAGGGACAGCCGAGCCTCCAGCGCAGCCCATGCACTTAGGCCCTTCCAGGACCCACCGTCACAGGGCTTTGACCAGGGGACCTGGCAGCCCCTTGTCCCTGAGACGGGCCTGTGACGGCCTGGCGGTGCCTCTGTGGGCTCGGGGGAGTGAGAGCGTCCCCACTGGGCTGTTGGCAGACACATGTCTGGAGGCCACCACTTCTCACCAGGCCGCCCTCCCCTCAGGCTGACATCCGCTCTCGAGACTACATCCGCAGGACCCTGGGAGCCTCCAGACCCCCCGCACCAGGGCAGGACAGGTGAGTGCTGGGGGCGCTCTCGGGAGACAGATGTGGTGCCGTGCTGGGCGGGGCCGGGAGGAAACAGAGTCCTGCTGGGATGGGACACTGAGGCGGCAGGATGTGGAGCCTGGGCAGAGCTGGGGCCGGTGGGGGCTCCTGCAGCCCCCAGTGCGGCCCCCACCTCCCACATCCATTCCCTGTGAGGCCCCCCCCCCCATCAGATGGACCTGGTCCTTGTCCCACTGTGCACCACCAGCTCTGGTCATTATACCCCCGTGCCTCGGTTTCCCCATCTACACTCCAGGCATGGTGATTCCTGTGCTGGCAGCTCTCATGGGAGGGCCTGGCATGGATGTCACAGCCAGCAGGGGTGGGTTATTGCGCCCTGACGGCAGCACAAGGCGGACACTGTGACCCCACTTCCCACGCGAAGAGACTGAGGCACGGCCTTGATGAGCAGCAGAGAGGCTCTGGGCCACATTTGCTCGAACTCCTTTGCTTTCTGAAGCCCGGGGCTGTCCAGAGCCCAGCTGAGCGCTCTGAGAACAAAGGGACCCCCAGGCTCCGCCAGGGATGGGGGCCGGCTGGCTGGAGCGCACACGGCACGGTCTGCCCCTTCCTGAATCGGCAGCAGCTGCTGGGGACTGCGTGGGGAGCGAGGGGACCCCTGGGCCGGTTCTGCGTTTGATGCTGCCCTCTCTTAATGTCATTATCAGAAACCGGAAGGTACAGAAGCCAAAGGGAGGCTCGGAAGAGCCCAAGGATGAGGGCAGGCCCCCCAAGGCCCACAGCCAAGGCCCCAGGCTACACGGGAACACCCCAGACCCAGACCCACGCGGCCAGCAGCAGTGAGTGGAGCCGAGCCGGACGCAGTGAAGCTCTGCAGTCACCCGACTTCCAGCTCCTGCCTGGACAGGAACGGGCCGTGGCGGCCGCAGGAGCAGGCTGAGCGCCCAGGCCCCGGGACACGCAGGCCCACCCTGCTCCGGGATCTGGGTGGCGCGGCTGCGGGAGCTCGGCAGGAGACGGGCCTCGGGCGGCAGGGCGCCAGCCCCGAAGGAGCGTGACGTTGCTTTCCCGGGAGCACAGGAAAGACATGCAGGGTTCGTGGGGTTTGAGGGGTTTTTGTTTTCTCTCTCAAGCGCCCCGTGGGCTGCACGTGCCCTTGTGGCCTCTCGTCTGGCTGATGCTTCAAGTACATTCACTGTTGCCTTGTTTTTGCATTTTTATTCTCTAGTGTCCATTTTAACTAGCGCTTCGCCTCATCTCCACCCCTGACCAGGTGGCCCCTGCGTCACTTCTGCCCTCACCCGACAGGGTGCAAGCTAGGGGGGCCGGGCCCTCGGCTCACGGCCGCCCCCCCTACCCACCAGCCTGCCTGCTGCGGTTACACGAGGGGCCCAGGGGGCACGTGGGGTGGTCGGGGACCAGATGGGACCCGGGCTGGTATCCAAGGGGAGGGGTGTCGGGCCCCGCTGCCCTGGCCGGGGCTGTGACGGTGGGTGGACCCACCTGGGAAGCCCGTTGAGGCTCATCCCCTCGACTGTTAGCCTTCCCTCACTGCTGCCCGCCTCCTGACCCCAGGCCCGACCTGGCCCCATGCTGGCCCCTGGTCCCCATGTGGGTGGCAGGTCCTGGCCCAGAGGCTGTGGGTGAGGGGCGTGGCTGCAGCCCCGCGCACTGTGGCGTCTGCTGGGAAGAATGATGTGAGAAGGCTTTTCCTGCCATTCATACATTTTCTTAAGCCTATTTATTTATTTTGAGAGAAAGAGCAGGTGCATACGAGGAAGGGAAGGGGAGAGAGAATCCCAGACAGGCCCCGAGCTGACAAGGGGCTCAAACCCATGAACCGTGAGATCATGGCCTGAGCCGAAACCGAGTCAGATGCTCCACTGACTGAGCCCCCCAGGCGCGCCTTTCACACTGCTTCTCAAGGAACATCTCGCCGTGGTCTAGACGACCCAGACGCGCCCGAAGGCCCGGGGTTCCCGTACCCCCTTGTCCCCTCTCCGGCATCTCCTCTGTTTACGAGAAGCGAGCTGTTGTCCAGGGCCAGCGTCCCCTGCTCTGACCGTGCCCCTTGTGAGGCCCAGTGGCTGCGGGAGGCTGAGTCGGGCTCCCCACCGGAGGGAAGCGGGGCTGCCCCAGGACAGGCAGGCCGTGGGGAGCCACTCGGGTGCTCCTGGGCTCTCCTCCATGGCCCGACCAGGTGAGCAGTTTCCAGCGTGTTCCACGGGTGTCTTCAGAGGGTCTCCTGCACGTGGGAAGGGCCAGGCCAGCTCCATCCTGTCTTGGCCTGGCTGCCTCCCCCCACCCCTCCGCCCCTTCTCTCCTTTCTCAGCCCAGCTTCCCCTTCTCCCAGCCCGGGGAGCAGACCCCCCGCCCCGCCCTGCTCCTGGCTGCTGTGCCCCTGACGTCAGCACACGGGGCTTACGTCTCACCTCTGCCCTCGGTGCCCCGCTTCTCACTGCTTTGGGGCGGAGACAAGGCTGTCCCTTGAGAAGGCGCGACACACCGTTTGGAGGAGCTCTGAGGCTGTGACCTCACTCTCCGAGCCTGTTTTCTGCGGGGAGTCCCGAGCAGCCGGGGTTGGGTGGGTGCGGCATGAGAATTCTCAGTCTGTCACCCGGTGCTGGGCGCGGCTCCCCAGAGACCCCAAGGGAGTCCAGCAGCCCGGGGGCTCGCGCGCCTCTCATACCTGCCCCCCATCCCCGCCAGGCCCGGGTGAGACCTGGGTTCCGGGAGGAGAGTCCGAGGCAGGACAGGGGTGGAGCACAAGATTGCCAACTCTGTGCGGCCCCAGCGGTGCCCGGTTTCCGCCCCCCGCCCCAGTGCCCACGGGCAAGGGAGGCAGTAACTCTAGCCCACCCACCTGCCACTCCGAGGGCAGCAAGGCGGCCCGCACGCACGTGGCCCTGAGCCCGCCGCTGGCCGAGCAGGCCCGGCCCCCACCACCCACGGCAAAGCTCTGGGCCTCCCTACACGCCACTGCCCTCACCTCTTCCACGTCCTTCCCTCCCCGGAGCCATGAAGACCAGGCGTGCGGGGTAGAGGCCGGGGAGAGCCAGCCCGACTGCCTCTTACCAACCGGCTTCGGGCTCAGCACGAGCCTCCCCGGACACCGGAGCCTCTGTGCCGAGTGACCGTGGCACAGCCTGGCACAATCATCCTTAACAGGGTGACACCACGTGAAGTGGGGCCTGTGGAGGCCAGGCTTGACGGCCATCTGTCTGCAAGGCTGTGCTAACCCTGCTGATGAGAAGACAGGAGGGAAGGGGTCCTCATCTCCCCCAGCTCCGCATGTCACCCGCAGCCCCCAGAAGGCGCGAGCCCTGCAGGGGCTGGACACGCAGGACCTACCTCCTGGGCCCAAGCGTGCCGTGTGCACAGGAGGGCGTCCCCGGCCCCCGCCCTGCTGGTGGCCCCAGCCTCCTACCCCGGTGGGACTGGCCCTCTGCTTCCCTGACCTGAGGGGCCACGGCCTTGACCTGCAGGCCGCTGGCCCCACCCCCGCCTCCTCCCCCAGCAAAGACCTTGCAGACAACTTCCCTGGCTTGACGGTTTTGACATCCAGGTCCTGGGGCGCCCGGGTGGCTTAGTCAAGCGTCTGACTTTCGCTTGGGTCATGATCTCGTGGTTTGTGGGTTCGAGCCCCGCGTCAGGCTCTGTGCTGACTGCCAGCTCAGAGCCTGGAGCCTGTTTCAGAGTCTGTGATTCCCTCTCTCTCTGACCCTCCCTTCCTCACGCTGTCTCTCTCTCTTAGAAATAAATTTTTAAAATATTTAAAATATTTAAATATTTAATTTAATATTTAAATATTAAAAAAAAAAAGAAATCCAGGTCCTGTGACCAAAGCTGCCATTTTAAGCGCGTTTAAGTGTGCGACGAGGTGGTTTTCAGTACATTCAGAACCTTGCGCCATCATCACTGCCGTCTAGTTCTGCCGCCCCAACAGCCGGGCCGGGCCAGCCTTCAGCCCAGTGCTCGCAGCGCGTGCTTTCAAGGTTCTCTGGTGTCACAGTGTGAAGCAGTGTGTCTCCCGACAGCCAGGCACCCGCTCGTAGGGACAGAGCGCCGTCCCCCTCGGCCCCGATGCACGAACTGTGTCTGCGCCTCTCGGGTCTGCATCGGGGAAGGGGCTCTGGTCCTGTGGCAGCTCTGTGTTAACCTTTTGAGGAAGAGCCAGGCGCACCTCGCAGTCCTCCAGGCTGTGAGGCGGGTCTCGTGGTTTTGATCTGCAGTCCCCTAAACCCTCAGAACCTGGGGCGCCTGCTCACGTGGTTGTTGGCCGTTCGCGCATCTTTCCGGGAGAAACGGCTGCTGGACTCCTTTGCCCCTTGTGAAGCGGGGTCGGGGGCTCACCTCCGAGCCGCGCGAGTTCCTCCTGTGTTCCGACCGCCACCCCGGGTGCGCCCACGCGCTCTCCTCCGTGGTTGTCCCCCGCCCGGACGGTGCCCTTCGGTGCTGTTGCACATGGTGGCGTCCGGCCTGCCTGTTGCTCACGTGTTGCTTTTGTGTCTGGTGTCATGTTTAAGAAGCTGCTGCCTAACCCAGGGCCCGGAGATTCCCTCCTGCGAGAGGCACAGCTTCAGCTCTGACATCCAGATCTTCGGATGTTATGTCAATGCTTATGCTTGGCTCTTCTGGGTCCCTGGCAATTCCAAACCACTTTTAGGACCGGCTTGTTCATTTCTGCAAAAAGGCAGAAAAGGGTTTTGACAGGCACTGTGCTGACCGACCCGGGGCGCTCCGGCAGCCTGGCTCAGCCCTGCGCTCCCGCGCTTGGGCAGTGGCTTTAGTTACATCTTTGTGAACTTCCTTGCACTTGCTTCTGTGGTTTTCAGTGTACAAGTCTTAGCTTCCTTTGGTTAAATTTATTTCTAAGTATGTATTGTATTTGATGCTACTGTAAATGGAATTGTTTTATTGAGTTCATTTTTGTTTGCCCATTGCTAGTGTATACATGAGTGTATAGGTTTTTGGGGTGCCTGGTTTTCGTGTCTTGGATTTTTCAACATGCTGTAATTCATTAGCTGTGTGTGTACGCGTGCATGCGTGTACATGTGTCCATGATGTGTGCACATGCAGGTGTGGGTATGTTCCTATCTGAAAGCCTTTTCTGCCTTTTCCCGGCCTGATGGCCCAGCTGGCACTTCCAGGACGACGTTGAATAGAAGCAGCGAGCACAGAGCTCCTTGTCTGGCTCCTGATTCTAGGAACAGAGCTCTCAGTCTTTCCCCAGTGAGGACGGCGACGGCCGTGAGCTCTTCACAGACACCTTTTATCAGGTCGAACAAGCCCCCTTCTCTTCCTAGTTTCTCTGCGTCTTTGTCACGAACGAACGGGTGTTGGATTTGTCAAAACAATCGAAATGATTGCTTTGCTTCATTCTGTTACATGGGTTGATTTCACGTGTTGAGCCCTTCCACATTTCTGAAATAATCTGCACTCGGTCATGGTGTACAGTCCTTTTCCCACGCTGCCGGGGTTGTTTTGCTAGCATCGTGTTGAGGGCATTTAGATCTATATTCCTAACCGTTATTGGTCTGTAGTTTTCCCGTGACATCTTTGTCTGGCTTTGACATCAGGGTAATACAGGCCTGTAGGAAGGGAACCCACTGCAATGTGGGCCCATCAGCCACGGCACTGAGCAGCGGTCAGAGATGAGATGAAGAGATAGAGCCCACCCACCCGGGGATGCTGGTGTGGGTACAGCCAGCGCTTCTCAGAGGGCTTCAGCTTAGGGGAACGGGCTGCGGGGGTCCAGGGTGGGCCGGGCTGGGAGTCAGGTGGAGGGGCGAGGTGGTACCTGCCAGCCCCACTCAAAGGAGACACAGAAAGCACCAAGGGGGGGTGCGGGGCGGGGCTCCCAGGTGCCATGTCTTGCCCACCCCACCCCCACCCAGGAGCTCTCTCGCCCCAGTGCAGAGGGCACATGGGGGCCCAAGTGCACTGGCGTCTCTGCTCCTTCCCACAGAACCTTAAAAATAGGGCGGAGACGATGTCAATCTCCACAGACCACAGCCTGCCCCGGAGCCAAGAAGAAGTCTGAGCCACTCAATAATTCAAGTCAGACCCAAATAGATTTTCCTGTTAAGCGGGCAGCGCTGTGCCCCTTCCCTAGGCCCCCACCCTGCCCAGGGGCTGGGAGTAAGAGGCTCCCACGAGGTGGGTTGGCCTGGACACTGCATGTCTCCCCGCCTTGGAGACCCCAGCCCGTGCACCCTCCTCTGTCCTGGGGCAATCCGAAATGGGGGACACCCAGGGCTGGGGGAGGCCTGACCATGGTCCTAACTGCCCTGAGCACTCCCTCCCCTGGCCGCCCCCACTCCTACTCTCTGGACACGGAGCCAGAGCCGGTGTTTGAGCCTGGTTTTTAGCCAGGCCCCTCGGCACCTTTGACCATCACTCACCCCTCCTCCTAAGCTCCTGGGGTCCCAAGCCTCCAAGGCCCAAAGGCCAGCCTGATCTCCAGTGAAACCAATGCCCCCACCCTGGCCCCAGTCACTGGCACGCACACACCCCTCAGGGCTGTTTTCCTGCCTCCCCCTCAGTGGGTCCCTGAAGGGGCTTCACCTGGGCCTTCGGGGCCCAGTGTGAAGCCGGGTTCCCCAGTTCCACCCCAAGGCCTCTGCACCGGCCAGGGGAGGGGAGGGCCTCACTGACCTGGCCCACCCACTCCAGGGTTGTTCCGGCCCCAGCAGCCCCTGCTGCACCGCCCTGGCCAGGCCCTGCATGGAGTTTTACCAAATTATTAATTAAAGGCACAGGCATGTGGCAGTGCTGACATCCAAATGAATAGCATGCTGGGTAATTAGGCGAGGTGTCATGGAAATGATGGAGCACAGCCCGCTATCCCCGACTCACCTCCCCAGGGAGCAGGATCAACTTCTGGCGGTTTCCTACCACCGTAGGCGGCCCTGGGGGCAGGGACAGCTGTTGCTGGAGCAGCGCTGGTCCCCCTCTGTCTCATTGTTCCCCACCCAGCAGGCGGAAGAATGGGGAAGGGGACAGTGAAGGTGGGAGGCACCCTCCCAGGTGGAGGGGAGGGAAGTGGGGGAAGCCATCGGAGGGCCACTGCAGGGCTGGGGAGGAAGACCAGGCCCCAGGATGTGGGGGAGGGCCTGCCCCCAAAAGGAGATAGCTCCCTATGCCCTTCCCTGGGGTTCCTGGGAGTATGGAGCGGACTGGAGTGTGTCTGTCTTATAGTTTAAATTCCACTTGGTTTTTCACCAAAGTCATAAATGTACATGGTTTAATCAAATGTTTCTGTAAGACTTGCAATGAAAAGCCAGCAGCAACTTACCCACTGTCTCTCCATTCCTGATTTCCCCTTCTCAGAGGCAAAATTTTGTTATTTTAGTTTGTTTTGGTACTTACTTCTAAATAATGTGCTAACGTTGCTTTTTTTTTTCAGATTTAGAAATTATCCACTCACTTCCTGCTATTGAGAGGTTGTTCACACACACACACACACACACACACACACACACACACACACACACTTCCACCCATCTTCTCATTTTGTCTGAATCATAATTCAATGTATGCATTATTCTTTGCACATACTACTCACAGCTGAGTAATGTAATTACATCTTTCTTGTACAACCTCTTGTTTTTCCTGGACTTAATAGCTGCCTCGTGTTTTGGGTTTGCTTTATTTTCTGTGTACCTATTACTTATTCATCCCCGACCCCTGCAACAAAAATATAAATCTCTTTTTTGGTATATTAAAAACATCAGACCATCTATATATTCAGTCTCTTTCTTGGAGCCTGTGGCAGCCAGCCTCCAAGACGGTTTCATGCATCGTGGGGTTTGTATAATCCTCTGGCCACATTGATCCTTGGGACTTTTGTCTTGTGCTGTTCACCGTGTGAGGGACCAGTGCATCTGCCAGCCCTGGTCCAGCCTTCGATGTCTGCAGTCCTGGCTGCCATCTTGAGTGCAACCTCATGAGAGGCTGAACCAGCACCAGCCAATATCCTACTCGGTTCCTATCCCACAGAAACCGTGTGAGACAACAGATCTCTTTGTTCTGGAATAATTTATTGGGACATTGTTCTGGGACTTATTTATTTATTTATTTATTTTTGAGATAGTGGGGGATGGGCAGAGAGAGGGGAGCAGAGGATCAGAAGCAGCCTCTGTGCTGACAGCAGAGAGCCTGATGTGAGACTCGAACTTGAGAACTGCATGGTCATGACCTGAGCTGAAGTGAGACTCAACTTGCTGAGCCCCCAGGCGCCCCTGTTCTGGGATAACTTATTTCACAGCAAAGACAACTAACTCGGAGCCGTTCCTCCGCTTCCACCTGTCTCCGTTGCCTCGTACACCAGCTACGCATCCATCACCAAGGACCTCTCTCCATCCTCGTCTCTCCTGTGTTGAATCCCCCTCCTTCATGAATTCTGTGCAGCCCTTTATTTGCGGCTGCTCCTTGTATTAACAGTGTGCATCATCTAGTGGCTTCTAGAGAACACGCGTATGAGCCTTGCCCGCACCCCAGAAACATGTGCCCCACTCCCTCCTCTGGGCAGCAAGGCCGCCGCTGTCCGTGGTGCTGAAGCCGATGCCGGGGGTTGGCTGTGCTGCTGGCCTGGGACCCGCCGCCTACTTTTACTCCTCTCTCACCTTGCTCCCCTCCTCCCGAGGCCAGATGCTGCGCCGTCCTGGAAAACCCCCCTCCCTGCCAGCCTTGACCCTCTGTCCGGGAGTCCCCTTTCTGCACCAGGCTGTCTTCCTGCCCAGGTGCTCCTCCGGGCTCTTGTGATCAGACCCCACACAGGGTCTGCAGATGGGCTCGGATGCAGGGGTAAGAGTCTGGAGGGGTCTGAGCTGAGAGAACGCTCCAGGTTACACGTGACAGAAGCCAACGTAAACCATCTTGGGCAAAAACGGACTTGGGAGTTCACTCCAGGGGCAGAGCTGGCTGCACCACACACCTGCTCTCTCCCTCTGTGTTGAAGTGGTTCCCAGGGGGGCCTCTCTCCCTGGGGCTGGATGGCTGGCAGCAGCCTCAGGCTAACCTTCTCCCCTGTAATGTTCCCAGGCAAAGTGCACCCTGCTGCCCCAAAGGCTCCCGCGAAAGCGCCAGGGCCATGCCCCTGGGTTCTGGCTGGCATGGCCTGACCATGATCCCTGCTTGCCTTGATCACTGGCTAGGGTGGAGGTGGGGGGCTGTGTGCCCAGCCTGGAGCCAGGGAGTGGAATCAGCCCCCGTGCACCTTTGGAAGGGGGCTCCTCAATGGTCCAAACACCGTCACCAGAGGAAGGTACGCCTGGCTGGGGAGACGGGAAGGGACCTTCTCAGGAAGGTGCAGTGGCTCTGGGATGTCTGAGGACACTCGTCCCCAAGGCCCTAGAAAGCATTGTCTCTGCCCAGTGACACCCCATCTTGTCTCTGGGTAATTCTCTTCCAATGCCAGCAGGAAACAGCATGATTAAGGCTCCATTATTAACTTGCCAATCTTGTTTCTGGGGCACAGACGCTGACGGCTTAGGGGACCTAGTTGGCATATAACGAGGTCTCCATGACAAATTACTTGGGTATCAATTAACTATCTAGGGAAATGTCAGGCAGGATCTCATGCTGGGAGCGGGGGAGAGCCAATTAACCTGGAGCGGTTAATCTGGTCCCGAGCAGTCACCTGCCTCCGCCTCCAGCAGGGCTCAGAATGAAGGAAGGAGCCTGCTGTTCCCAGGACACACACCTCTGCAGCCACGCCAGGGGCCTTGGGTGCCCAGCCCTGGCCTTGCAGCCTGTCTCTGTCCATCATTCATTCATTTTACAACCGCCTGCTGGGTCAGGTCACCCCCAGGTCAGGTTGGGGGTGGGGCAGAGCTTCGAGGGACCAGTGTGTGTTCAGGGGTCCGTGATCTGTGTGGTCTCTATAGCATCCAAGATGCATATAAGCGTCCACAGGACAGGGAGGAGAGGCGGGTTAACTTTACAGGGGTCGGGGCAGGGAGGTGCAGGGGGAGTGGCCAGGGGAAGGCCTCTGGGGCAGGGGGTCGGGGGGCGGCGGGGGAGGGGGGGCAATCAGGCAGAGGGCGCCCAGGTTCAGCACAGACACAGAGCCTTTGGTAATGAACCGGCAGACCGTCTGCCACTCCAGGCTGTAGGACTTGGAGACTGTTTCTTAAAACCTTTCTGGCCTTGGGGCGCCTGGGTGGCTTAGTCGGTTGAGCGTCCGACTTTCGCTTAGGTCATGATCTCGCGGTTCGTGGGTTCGAGCCCCGCGTCGGGCTCTGTGCTGACTGCCAGCTCAGAGCCTGGAGCCTGTTTCAGTCTGTGACTCCCTCTCTCTCTGACCCTCTCCTGCTCACGCTGTCTCTCTCTCTCTCCTAGAAATAAATAAAACATTTAAAAAAAAAACAAAAACCAAAAAACCTTTCTGGCCTCAGTTTTCTCGCCTATAAATGGGGCTAACGGTCCCTGGTTCCCAGGAGTGCTGTGAGAGTAAACAGTGCCCCAGGCAGATGTGACTCACTTTGTGCTTGGCCCACAGGTGGGTGCTGGTGGGTGCTGGCTAAGTTTGGCTCCCCTTCTCTGCCCTGCAGATTATTCAGAGGTGAGGCAGGGTGTGGGGGGGACTCCAATGGAGCCCAATCCCAGAAGAGACACAGGGATGAGGAGTACGAGGAATGCACCATCCCTGAGCGGGTGGTGTGGGCTGGCCAGTGGGCACCCAGGCAGACAGGCAGGGGCAGGGGGCAGGGTTTGGGAACTCTGGCCGCCAAGGTCTCCGTCCCTTCTGGGTTTTGCTGTTTTCAGGGATGCACCGTGGCCACCCGGGGACGTGTCCCTCCTGGTTAGAACCAGTGACCGTGCTCTCATCCCACCCTGTCCCCAGGCCTCCACCCATGCGGCCCCCCACCTGGCCTGCCCCTCCGGTGGAGCTGACCCCCACCCAGCGATCGCCCCCCCCATCTACTCAGCAGTGATTGGCAGTTGCCACTTCCCAGCCCTCCCAGCCAGGGAGCCTCGTGCTTATTCATGACACTGACATATGGCACCTCCGTGGGGGGGATCGGAGGAAGCTGCCAATTGTGAGTGCAGCGTGTCCCCATTCGAGCCCTGCTGAAGCAAAACAAATGCAAGATGTGAGGGGAGCAGAGGCGGCCCGGGGGCGTGTGCGTGTGCGTGTGTGTGTCTGCACGCTCACCCCACACTGCGGGGGTGCAGGGAGGAGGGGAGGAAAGCAGGGTAAGCGCGGGGGGGGCGGCAGTGAGTTCGGGTTTTTATGGCTTCTGGGGTCTTGGCTGATGGGGTCCTCAGAGGTCAAGTTGTCCGTCCCTCTGCCCCGGGCAGGGCGGCTCACAGCACCTCTCTCCCCTCGCCCCTCACACGGACAGACGTGCGCTGGAGGCTGTGAGCAAGACAGCCCTGTGTACGGATCTCTGAAATGTTCTAATTCTTTCCCGAATCAGAAAATTCCACCTCATGTCAGTCCGGAGTCTCCAGAATTCCAGGCTCAGCCAGTTTCTTCTTCTGTCCCTGCTGGGGCTGGGAGAGTGCGTGCACCGCCCCACATTGGTGGGGCTGGCACCCCAGCGCTGGGCTGGAGTCCACAGGGTACAAAGCTCTGCTCCTGGGACTTGGGGGTGGGGAGCAAAGGGTGAGCTCTGGGGTCTTCAGCCGGCCCCTCCTCCCAGGCCCAGGGCAGGAGCTGCTGCCATGGAAACGAGGCTCTGTGCCAACGGCCACATGCATCCTCGGAGCGGCTGGTGGGTCCAGGAACTA
The DNA here is from genome assembly GCA_017311185.1 of Proteles cristata cristata. NCBI lineage: Eukaryota > Metazoa > Chordata > Mammalia > Carnivora > Hyaenidae > Proteles > Proteles cristata. The sequence continues at coordinate 44,676 of JAESUZ010005498.1, forward strand.
CGGCCACTGCTTCCCAGGAGGCCCAGCCCCGGGGTCTCTGACCCTGCTCGGCCACCTGTCCCCGCTGGTAGTAAGGGAGGTCAGTGCAGATAGAGGGGGCTGAGGGACACGGGAATTGGGCCTGGGCTGCGGGAGCAGGGTCTGAAGGCAGCTGAGAGAGAAGAGCCTGTCCCACAAGCCCCAGCAGACGGCCCGGCCCTTACATGGGGTCTGCCCGGGGCGTCCAGCAGCCTCCTTCTCGGGGAGGGGAATGGCCAGGGGCTTGGGAGCAGCCCCCCCACAGCTTGGGCTTCCCCAGGGAGTCAGAGAGCTGCAGATTCCTGCCTCCCAGTGTGCGGGCCGCTGGAGCCCTGGGTGGGGCTGCCCTTGCAGCGCCCATTCCCGCCCCCGCCCTGCTCGCCGGCCCATGGGCCATCCGGGTGGGTCCCCCGCCTCAGCCCAGCCTCGTGTGAGCCCCGGACCTGGCTGGCGCTGGGCCGCCGCACTTCAAGCACCGCTGTGCACGGCGGCATCTGCCGCTCACTGTCTCAGGGCAGATGGGCCGCCAGTGAGCTAAGTGTGTGCGGGGGAAGGGGTGCCATAGGAACCCCTTCCCGCCGGAGCGCGGGGGCGGGAGGCAGGCCGGCGGTGGAGCTGGGGGAGCGGGGGGCGCTTGGGAGGGAGAGGGGGCTGGGAAGGCCGGGGCTCTGGGCATGAGGGGAGGCACACGGCGGGGGCCCCGGGGGGCACTGGTCAGGGCAGGGTGGCCTTAGGCAAGTCCCTTCCCTCTCAGGGCCTTGGTGACCCTCTTCAGGGCGCCTCCCAGCTCCTAAGCCGTGAGCTCCAGCAGGAGAGCGGTGTCCTCGGCAACCAGATGCCTGCCATCTGCGGGGCCCTCCCGCCAGGGCGTGAGGCGGTGGGGACACCCGCAAGATCTGCCAGAGCCAGCCAGGCCTGTGGGCGTGGTCCCCAGAGGGGTTAGGGGAGCACCGCACGTCAGGTGAGGTCACTCCTCGGAGCTGGAACTGATGTCAGCCCCGCCTGGCTGCAGTCGGAGTCATGCACCAAGGGTCCGTCAGATCAAGGGAGCCAGACTGGCCCCGGCCTGACTGCCCCAGGCTCACTGGAGCCTCGACCCTCGGGGACACTTGGGCTGTGGATGGGGGAGGTGTGGGAAACAGCCCAGGGCCAAGGACAGCCTCGGGCGTGCATTTATCAGCACAGGGAGGGCCTGGGGCGGGGCGCCGAGCAAGGGCCAGGATCCTGCTCGGGACAGCTCAAGGGTTTCTCATTCATAAGGACAGTGAGTGGACGCTGGGAGCCCGGCTCTGTCCCTGTCGCAAGCACCTAGCACTGTGGCCGCCCGTCTAATGGGCTGGTAGCAGGGGCGGCAGCATCACCCCCCTGGGCAGAGGGGGAGGCTGGAGCCGGGAAGCACAAAGTGGCCGCGGAGGCCCGGGGCGGGTTAGAGGCTGAGGCAGACAGAGGCTGCGGCACAGCACGACCCCCACCCCGCCGGGGCGCCAGGCCCCGCAACCCCACTGGAGGGCCGCCCGGCTCCAGAAGCCCAGGGGAGGGTGCCAGGTGGGCCCCAGGCCCCTCTCGCCTCCCTCCCATCCCCGGGCGGCCCCCACCCGCCCCTGCAGCCGCCTCCGCCCGCCCGGCGTGACTCAGCTCAGCTGTTACTCAGCCTCTCCGCTTGCCGGTGGTTGCCTTTTTTTTTTTCTTTTTCTTTTTCTTTTCCAAAGTATGGCGTCGCTGCTATGCTGTGGCGGGGAGATGGCCTCTGCCCGGCTGTGCCCGTGGCGGTCTGGCTCGAGGCGGCCAAGGTGCCCAAATGACCGGGCCTCGGCCCTGGGCTCTGGTCCTGGGCAGAGAGATTCACCCCCAGAGCAGGCATGTCCCCCGGAGCCGGGCACGGTGCTGGGGGACACCTGTCCAAAGTCACCCTCCACAGCTGTCCACGACCCAAGGCCCTTGTGTCCTTGATGTTGTAGATGGAGCATCAGGAGGCCAGGAACCCTCCCGGGGAGGGTGAAGGGCGGGGCAGGAGCAGAACCCAACTTTTCCAGAAAGGGAAGAAATGGAGACATTTGTTCTGGGCCAACTTACTTGGACAAGGATGGGCTTTCCCTCAATGAAGGAAGGAAGTCTCCCTGACTTGGGATTGTCAGTAGAGTGAGCCATTTCGTTAGGGAGTCAGTTTCCTGTTCTGAGGAGGATTCAAGCCCTGATGTGGATGGAGCCCGTGAGGAGCAGCTGGTGGGGAGAGTGTTACAGGCTGGAGTGCGGCGTTGGGGCTTCGCCTCCGGTCGGTCTGAGGGGACCCGGGCAGGTCAGTCGGCCTCGTGGGGCCGTGTCCTTATCTGTGGAGCAGGATTAGTTTCCCGGAGGATCTGACGAGCCCACACAGGGGCACGTGTACACAGACGCGCTTATGTTCCGGTTCAGACCGTGCCCCTTGAGGGGTCCCCCTCTGAGAGCATTTGCTGCCACGGACAGGATGCGTCCCCTCAGGAGAAATGGCTCGGACCGCAGGGAGGAGCTCTGGGCAGCAGGGGCGTCTGGTGTGGGGCCCGGGAACCCTGAGAGGCTGGCCTCAGCCCCTGGGGTTCCCCAGCGTGGGGGGGCTGGAGGCTCTCGAGGGAATGGGGTGCCCATGGCACCCAGAGCTACACCCCGGCCTTGGTGGAAAACCCACCTGGGCAGACACAGGTGGCCTTGGGGTTTAAATACCTCGTGAAGGTCGGATGTCCCCACTCCCCTGGACACTGGGCTGGGGACAGCCGGCTTCTCCCCAAACGCTCCTCCCACCCAAACGCCACTCCTGCCTGTACTTTCTCCCCTCCCTCCCACTCCCTGCTCTGTGCCCATGTCTCACACCTCTTGGAGCAGATCGAGGGTGGCCCCCAAAAGATGTGTCCACCTGGCACCTCGGAATGTGACCTCACTTGGAGTAAAACCCTTTGCAGGTGTAACTGAGTTGAGGATCTTGAGATGAGCTCATCCTGGCTTGGGCGGGCCCTAAACCCAATGTCAGGAGTCAGGAGAGAAAGGCAGAGGGAGGCGGAGGCTCCAACTCAGAAACGGCCACGTGCAGTGGGAGGCAGACGCGGGCGGTGCGCTCGACAGAAAGGCCTGGAACAGGTCCTCCCCCAGAGCCCAGCGGCTGCTGGCATTTGGGGCTGGAAATGCCTTCTGTGAGCTAATGGGGCTGCGGGGCACCTGCCACCTCACCATGGGTTCCCCGCCCCACACAGGCTCGTCCTGTTGAGGCGGGAGTGGGGCCCGCGCTGGCTCCCTTGCAGCCAGAGAGACTCCCACGACCACGCGCCCCAGCAGACACAGCAGGGAGCAGCCCAGGGAAGGGAGCAGCCCAGTCACTTCCCTGCAGGGTGGCTTCGGGGCAGCCGGGCTGTCACACAGGCGTGGGCCCCGGGGTGGTGTGTTGCTCCTGGGTGTGTGGCCACCGAGCAACCCCACTGAGCCTCCTATACCCTGAGATAACTCCTCCTTTCTGGCTAGGCCAGCCGGAGTGGCTCCGTCGGTCCCAAGTGGTGTGTGGGGTGAGGGGGCCTCACGGGGGCAGGGGGACCCCCTCCTCGGCTCTGTCCAGGGGCAGAGGCCACGAGCCAGAGGACCCCCGCCAACCCCAGCTGGATGAGCTGACAGCCGCCTCAGGGCCCCCCAGGGGTCAGCAGGGGAGCACCCACAGCAAGGACAGACGCCTGTCTCCCCGAGGTGGGGGGCCTCGGCTCCCCCCGGCTCCCGGCCCGTGTCCCCCTCCCTCTGTCCTCCTCCTCCCCCCTACACCCTTCTTAGAAATGAAGTCATCTAGAAAAATAATCAAAAAATAGAAAGGAAAAAAAAAGCTAAGAAAATGGGATTTTTTTTTTCCCTTTCAAACATTTGGTAAGACACCTCCCACACGGATGAGTGTCCACCGGGGCCTGTTTTTGTCCGAGAGACTCAGGCCTCCCCTCTCCGCGTGGTGCGAGCGGTGGGCTCCCCGCTCCCAAGTTGGGGTCTGCACGGGGCCTCCCCGGGAGCCTGGCCAACGTCGGCTCCCAGGAGCCGGAGACCCCAGGCCATGCCCCCCGCAGGAGCCCCCCCAGGACAGGGCGGCCGGGCGGGGGAGGGCCGGGGGTTCCCGCTGGGGGGTGTCGGCCCCTAGGGGGGCCCCTGGCTCCAGCCTCTCCCCTCGGCCCGCCGGCCCACGGCCCTGCTGCGGCTTTCGTTTGTTTATTTATAATTTATACTCAGCCTGTTTCCAAGAAAGCTCGGAGGCACTTGCTGAAAAGCTGCTTCCGCAAGCTGGGCTGTGCTCCCATCAGCCTTGGGCTCCGAGCCCACGGACACTTTCTCTGTGGCTCCCAAGTTCCGACGTCTCAGCCTGGCGTCCGGGCCGCACCAGATCCAGCCCCCAAGACAGGCCCTCGCTGCCCGGGCAGCTCACTCCCTTCTCCTGCGTCGGGGGCCACACCTGTCCTCCAGGACGCCCCCCAGAGCCCCGTGGGAGGGGACCTGGGAACGTCTGCACCCCTCTTCTGCCCTCGGCTGTCTGCCCCGTGGCCACAGTTGCCCCGCCCGGGTGCTCCACCTGCCCCCTGGCTCGCCCTTGCCCGGCCCTCGAAGGGACCAGGACGCCACAGGGGGCTCTACGTCTCGCTCGGTGTCCAGGCCGCGTCTCCTGCACAGCTTCCCGGGGTCGACACGCAGGACGCGAAGGGCCTGCAGGGTGAAGGGCCTGCAGGGTGGAGGCTGCAGACGAGAGCAGGGCGGCCTCAGGACGTGGTCTGGACCCTGCACAGCAGGGACACCGGCGGCTGCGGTCCCTCCTCACCCTGGCCGGGGCCTCAGAACTTCTTGTCTCAGGCAGGGGTCGTTTCTGACCCCGGGCACCCCCTTTCCTCAGCGCTGCTTCTTCAGGCTTAGTTTCCATCTGCGGCAGAGGGAGGCTGGTCTCCGGCCCGGACCTGCGCCAGCCAGGGCCAGAGCCGGCTTGGGCAGAGCGCGAGCGTGGCACCTCACTTCCGCACCCCCAGGTCCTCCTCAGATGCCGAGGCCAGGATCCACGCAAACAGGATCAAGCCCCCAGGGCGACATACTCCACGCCCCTCGCAGGGCCTCAGTTTCCCCACCTGGGAAATGAAGCGGTGTCTCAGCCTTCTCCCTCTGCCCTTAGATCCAGCTTCTACAGAGCAAGCCAGATGCCCCTGCCCGCCAGGAGGGCACGTGGTGGGCCGGGGCAGGGGCTCCCCGCCGCCCCCTGCCATCCTCAGGCCCAAGACCCCACTGGCCCAGCACCACCAGTTATGGCCGACGCCCCTTCCCCCACCCTCCCCCCATTCCTCAGCCTGAGCAGACACCGCCTGGCAGGGGGAGCCCTGGCATGGCAGGGTCGCCTCAGGAAGCCCCCGTGGCAAGGGCAGCACCAGGCAGGCTTTTGCCAGGGATGTTCTGGCGCTCGGCGGGCACGCAGGGGAGCATGGCCTTTCCCTGGGTCCGGCTGTCCTTGCCGCCGAGTTCCGTGGGGCCACAGATGCCCTGGCTGTGGGGGTCGGGGCGGACCAGATGTCCATTCCAGGCCACGGTGCCCCGTGCCAGAAGGACAGTGCGGCACGGCCCTTGCTGACGCAGCCCTGAAGCCCTTGACTGGAGCAGAGAGGAGGCAGGGCGGGAGGAGGGAGGAGAGCGGCCAGGTGGCTCCTCTCCTAAAGGGAAATGCCTTTGAGGCCCAAACTGGCCCGGGAGCATCTGCTGCCAGGGTGGCCTGTGCCCCGCTCCCCCCAAGGCTGGCAGCAGATGGCTGCCCTGGCTCGTCCCCAGGCCACGCAGCCTGCAAAGAGCGCCTCCTCCAGGGCCCGAGCCCAGAGGGACGCCAGTTGCCCGGCCACTTGCATGCGATTCCGGTCAGCCCTGGACGCCTGGCTGGCTTCCTGCCCGGGAAGCGGCATCGAGCCCTGGGGCGGGCACGGGCTCCTCGGGCACGAAGAGCTGGACCGAGGACCCGGCTCCCCACGCACTGGTGGCCTGGTCTCCTGAGCCTGTTTCCTCCTTTACGAAGGAAGGACCATCGTGCAAGACGCGAGCACACACTAAGCAATGGATGACGGCCGTTCGTGGGGCACATTTCACAGCAGAGGTGGCCTCTGGGGACCCCACTCTGGAAGCTGATTCGCTGGCCCCCTCGGGCTGTGGCAGTGAGCCCATCTGTCCCTCCCACCAGACCCAGAGCCCTGAGGGCGGCACCGGGCCCTTGTCCAATTCAGCACCTCTGGAGCCCAGAGGATCCTGAGCAGAGGGTGACAGTGTTTGAAGGGTAGGATTCCCTGAGCGCCTGGGGCCTCCCACACGAGAGAGCTTTTTCGGAGCGAGATACTGCCAGTGAGGCACTTGGTACGTGGGCAGCCACTCGCTCCCGCCGGCTCCCCTGCCAGAGAATCACCCCGGGGTGGGGAGGAAGAGGAGGAAAGATCCCTCATTCACCTGCACCTGCTCAGTCTGCAATATTCACTGAGCACCTGCCGCGGCCTGAACGAGGCAAACTCTCCACCTGCATGGAGCTTCCGGGCAAAAAAACACGTGGTGGGTGGTGATAAGGCCTCTGCTTCTCAGGGCAGGGGGCCCAGCGAGGGGCGTGTGGTTTCAAACAGGCGGGCACCCCAACCCGGAGGTGAGAGCCCCGCTGGCATCCGTGCAGGAATCAGTGCGCGAGTGTCCCGAGGGACGCGCACGTGCAAAGGCCCTGGGGCAGGAAGGAGTAAGGAAGGCTGGGCCCGCTGCTCTGGCGTGCCGGGGACAGGGACGGCGTGGCTTCCGAGGGCAGGGGAGCCGCGGGGGGGGGCATGGCAAGGTCACCGGCTGCGGTGTTCACACGCGGGCTGAGGCTGACGGAGCGAGACCAGGCCCGGGGGCCAGAGGGGGAGGCTCTGCAAGTGGGAGGAGGACCCAGGCCCGCGGACACCGAGGCAACAGCGGACACCACCGGAGGCCCGCCTGGAGGTGGCGGGGGACGGCCAAGACCGCGCCCCCGCCGGAAGCTCCGCCCCGCCGACCGGAATCCGGAAAACCGAGCTCTCGCGAGAGCATCTCCTGGGCCCCGCCCCCCGCTCTTCGCCAATCACTGCGCGTCTGAGCGCGTTGCCGCGGCAACCCGGGTGCGTCCAGGGCCCGGCCGAGTGCTGATCCCCCAGAGCCCGGCCTCGAGGCCTCGGCGTCCCCCGGGTCCCCGCGGTGCCCCTTGGTGACCTCCGGAGGCCCGGAGGCGGGTGGAGGCGGGAGGCCGCAGAAAGCCGTGGGCCCCGTTAACTTTTGTAGAGCGCCGTCCTACCCCGCCCGGCCCCCTCCCTGTAAGCCGAGCGGCCGCGGCCGCCCTGCCCAGGGGCTACCCCGCCCCTCCCGGGCCGTCCCCCGCCCCGCTGACCCCGGGCCCCCCGCGCCGGGCCGACCCCCGCCCTTCCCGCGCCGGCCCGAGGCCCCCGCAGGGTGCCCTCCGCCCCTCGCCCGCGAGCTCAGGGCTGCAGCAGGGGACGGGGAGGAAGGGGGCCCTGGACGCGGACCCAGGGTCGGTGGGCGGCGGCCGGCACGGGAGTCCGCGCCGGAGGGAGGCGGGGCCCCGGGCTTCCTGCCGACAGACCCCGGCCTCCGCCCCAGCGCGGACCTCCCCGGAGCCCCACCCGGGAAAGGAAAGCATGAATGTGCAGTAATGTGAGCTGGAGAGGGACTCGTTGTTCCTTGAGTTCACCCAGAAATCCGCCTCAAAGGAAAGTTACTGCACTGGGGAAGAGCACAGTTGGCTGGGAATTTGGTTTAAAAATAAATAAATAAAATTTAAATTACATAACTAACACGTGTTCGGTGTAAAGAACTTTGGAAAACACATGGAAGTATGAAAACCCTTGATCCCACCACAAGATAGGACCGCTGTTAACACTTGAGGATGTTTTCCTCCAGTCTTGTTTCCCCTCGGTGCGTGTACATTGCATAGACACCATTTTCCAGTAAACTCTGTGGATGTGCCCCAGGGCCCTGCAGACCCCGTGTAGGAATGGGAATGGAGGCTCCTGATGCAGCTGGACTCTCCCTTCCCCGGCACGCATGCAGTGGCAGCCCCAGGACTCAGGACAAATGAGCGCTGACGTGGCTGACACTCTTTACCAGAGGCTCCACCTTCTTCCTATGGATAAGTTCCTGGGGGTGCAGTGAGGCCTCCGTACTGCATCCTCCCTTCTATGGCCCCAACTTCTCTCGACCTTCTCCTTTGGGCCAGGGGTGCAGGGGTGGGGGACAGGGTCAAGATGAGGCTTGAGGAGCCCGCCAGTCCCACGAGGGAGGGAAATCTGACCAGTGGGCTCCCTCCAGGCATGGGAGGGTCCTGGGAGAGACAGGAAAGTGGGTCAGACGGGAGGCAGCCAGGGGCCCACTGCCAACCCTTTACCTCTGCCCTCTGTAGGGACCACATAAGACCGATAACCAAAGGAGGATGCCCCACACACACACACACACCACATGGTCTCACCCTAACAGGACGAGGGCACATGTAGTCTGGCACCCTGAAAGTGGCCCCTAGCTAGCCCACCATCCTGGGCACGAGCTCGAAGCAGCGTGTCTATGTCTATGTACTTGGGCAGGAGAGGGGAAGGGGGGTCCCTTCTGAGCCCAGGGCGGGGTTGGTGGGTGATCCGCAAGCCTGGTCCCTCAGCCCTCTGAGCACTCAGAGTCCCGCGACCCTGTTCCCCAGGGTAATGGGAGGGACCTCGCCATTCATCTGGACAGACTTTCAGGCCGCCACCCGTCGGACGCCTATGCAGTGCAGGGCATGACCACAAGCATCCTGGTGCCCGCAGGTCTGGGTTGCTGGTGCTTTTTCCACAAAGTCTGCCTTAAAGGGTGTCTGAGCGTGAGGGCCTGTCTGCCCAGAGGGTGCGGAGGTGGCAGCCGGGCAGGCATCTGCCCCCCACCCCCAGGATGCTTTGTCTCCTGGCCACACATAGTCGTGGTGCAAACAGCCCTGCCTGCTCCTCACTCCGATTTCAGGAGCCCTGGGGCCCCCTCTGTGACGCTGAGGCCACCCGCATGTTGTCGTCCCTGCTCCCTCCCGGCCCTGCCCCACCCGAGCGGCCACAGAGAACCCTGCTGCACTCGCCATCACTTGCGCTCCCAGACAGAGCGTCCTGACTTGTCTCCCGGAACATTTCTTCCAAAACCCACTACCTACTTCTCTGCTTAAAGCCATCTGCTAGCTTCCCATGTCACTCAAAGTAAAACCCTGAGTTCTTTCCATGGAGAATGAGGTGTCAGTTACCTCCCATCCACGGAGCCCCAGGAAGCCACCTGCCATGGAAGAAGCCGGGGTGGGGTGGGGGGCGGAGCGTGCATCATGGGGAGCCAGGGGCCATGTTCCCCGGGGGTGGGGGTGTAGTGAGGACTTACCACTGCCTGGTGCTGGGCAGCCTGGAGGGCAGGGTCAAGGAGGCAGGCAATTCTACCATCGGTATCTTAATAATTTTATCCAGAGGCAGGAAAACAGTAAAGCTGAGGCTGAAACTGGTAAACTCACTCAAATCAGCGAGGCAAGGGGCGCACGTGGTCGTTCCTGAGTCTGGACAGTGTGCGCTCCGCCGGCTCCCGGACGTGACTGCAGGGAGCCCTGGCCTTGGTCTTGATCCATGCTCTCTTGGTCCACGCTGGTGTTGGGTGACGGTGTCTACCCTGAAATCGTCGCCGGGCCAGCAGCTGGCACACCAGCTTTCCCTCCTGAGACCCCGGGTGACCTGACCTCCCGCTGCCCGCGCCACACCCGTCCCCTCTGTGGATGCAAGCTGCCCCTCGGTCCTTCAGAGCAGCCGCTCCCTCCGCCTGGTCCCGCCGTCCAGGGCGCGGGAGACCCAGCCTGGCTTCCTTCCCCCCCGGCGGCGGGCACTGCCCTCGGTCCCCCACTTGTCCTCCTGCCCTCTGGCCGCAGTCCCGCCCGGGGCCCTGGCCCAGCCCCCCCACCGCACCCCACAGCCCAGTGCTGGAGGGCAGGGGTAGCTCGTGGCCCCGTAGACACCAGAGCTGGCTGCAGGCGGGCAAAGTATCCGGGGTGGGGGGACGAGAGCCCCTCGGTTCTCTCCTCGGGCTGTAAGGTACCCCAAGCTGAGGGGCTCGACACACGTAAACGTTCCCTCGGATGCTTCTGGAACCCGGACGTCTGAAATCAGATGTCAGCGGGATCGATTCCTTTGGGAGACAGACTCTGATCCGTGACTTCCTCAGTGTCAGGACCTGCTCGTCGTCCCCTGGCACCTGTGGCTTGTGGACACACCAGTCCCGTCTCGTCTCCACCTGTGTCTTCACTCTTCACCCTTCTTGTTAGGACAGTGGTCACTGGGTTAGAGCCACTCTACGTGACTGGATCACGTCTACAAAGTCTCTATTTCCAAGGAAGTTCATACTCACAGGCTCTGGGTGGACATGAACTTGGAGGGACACTACTCAGCGCACAGCCCCATCCATAAATGGTGGAAAACCCCCTGTCCCCTGGGGGACCCCACATTTCTCCAGGTCACCTCCCTTTGTATTTCCTGCCGTGAGCTCACAGGTGGTCCATGCTGGACACCCCCCAACTCCTGACACATTACAGATGACAACACAAGGCATTTCCTGGCAGCTGGGCCCCCACCCCTGCCCTGTGCCCCGGCCTGAGATGGCGCTCTCTGCCCTTCTCGACCCCGTCACCTGTGTCCTCCGTTCCGCAGGCTCTCACCTCTCACCCCCACTCCTGGGTGCCTGAGAAAACCACAGCCTCCCCACTCCCTTCCCTTCACCCCTTCCCTCTTGCCTAGACCCCTGGAGGCAGGGAAAGGGTGGGCACAGAGCGGGGCGTGCCTTTCACAACGACAAAAGCCACGGGGGTGTTTTCCTTACTGGAGCGGAGCCGGCCTAGGACTTCGCTGTTCCCCTAGATCGTGAAAGCGTCGGCTCTGATTTCAAAGAGCGTTTCTGTTTTTTTCTTCCTTCTACATCTGTGCTCACATTCTGTGATTCTTAGAGAACCAAAATTCTGAAGAGCAAAGCCCAGAGCCAGGAACGTTCGAGCCAGAAGGGGCTTCTGTGAGGAAGGACACAGACTGGGCCTCTGCCCGCCAGGTTCTGGGTGGGAGGCACACAGCCGCGTAGACCACCCTGCACGGCACCTGGGTCCCAGCGGGGGACTCATTTATGCAGGGAGGGGGAGGGTCGGGGATGAGTAGGATTTAGTCAAGCAAATGATTTCTTGGCTATGAGACATAAAGCACAGGCAATAAAAGGAAAAATACATAAACTGGATTTCATCCATGTGACAAACTTTTGTGCCTCAAAGGGCATGGCTGAGAGAGCAAAAAGCCCACAGGGCAGGAGAAAATATCCAGAACTCATGTGTCTGTGAGGGATTCGTCTCCAGAACATGTAAAGAGCACCCACAAGTCAACAACAAAAAAACCCAAACACCTGATTGAAAAACGGCCAAAGGGTTTGAATGGGTGTTGAAAAGTCATTTAACTGGCCAATGAGCAGGTGAAAATCCCCACATCCCCGACACTGCATGATATCACAACATCACGAATCATTATGAAATGCAAATCGAAATCACAACAAGATGCCACTTGGCGCCTATCAGGACAGCTACTAGAGAAAGAAAGAAAAAAAAAAAAAAGAAGCAACAAACGTAGGTAGAGAAACCGGAGCCCTAGTATGTTGCCGGCCGGAGCGTAAAACGGTGCAGCCGCTGCAGAAAGGAGTTTGGCAGTTCCTCAGGCGGCTAAACATAGACTCACCATGTGACGCTCCCGGGTGTGCTCCTCGAACGACAGAGAGCAAGGACCGACGCAGAGACTGTGTGCCGCCTTCTTAGCTGTCACAGCAGCCAAACGGTGGAAACAGCCCAAGGGCCCACCGGCGGGAGAAGAGAGAAGCATGATGTGGTCCATCCACACGTGGAATATTATTCAGCCGTGAAAAATAAAGGAGAAGGAAGGAAATCCTGCCACCTGCTACCCCACGGATGGACCTGGAGGACAGGGTGCTGGGCAAGGCCAGCCAGTCACAACAGGACAATTGCTGTCTGATCCCACGTATGTGAGGGGTCTGGCGTAGGCAGATTCACGGGGACAACGGTGGGTTGGAGGGTACCCGTGGCTGGGGGTGGGGGGTTAGTGTTTAATGGGGACAGAGTTTTGTCCTGGGTGGCTCAGTCGGTTAAGCATCCGATTTCAGCTCAGGTCATGATCTTGCGGTTCATGAGTTCAAGCCCCACCTCGGGTTCCGTGCTGATGGCTCAGCGCCTGGAGCCCGCTTCGGATTCTGTGTCTCCTTCTCCCCACCCCTCAAAAATAAGTAGACATTTAAAAAATGGGGACAGAGTTTCTCCTTGGGGGGATGAAAAACTTTCAGGATTAGCTGGTGGTGGTGATTACTCAACATTGTGAATACAATTAAAACCACCGAATTGCATACTCCAGTGGCATTAAATTTTATGTTATATGTATTTACTACAATTTTAAAAACAGTTTTTAATGTTTATTTGTTTTGATAGAGAGCGTGTGAGTGAGCGGGGGAGGGGCAGAGGGAGAGAGAGAATCCTAAGCAGGTTCTGCATTGTCAGCTCAGAGTCCAATGTGGGGCTCGAACTCACAAACTGTGAGATCACGACTTGAACCGAAATCAACAGTCAGATGCTCGACCGACTGAGCCACCCAGGCGCCCCTGTGGTATTTATTTTTAATTTATTATTATATTTTTAGTTTAGTTTTTGAGAGAGAGAGAGCAGGGGAGGGGCAGAGAGAGAGGGAGAGAGAGAATCCCAAGCAGGCTCCAGGCTGTCAGCACAGAGCCCAATGTGGGGCTCAAAGCCATGAACCATGAGATTGTGACGTGAGCTGAAATCAAGAGTCAGATGCTCGACCCATTGAGCCCCCAGGTGCCCCGAACGGCCCCTATGTTTTAGGAAGCGGATTGGCGCATTGGAGAACTGGTCAGTCCGGACCAGAGCCTGGCAGGGGTGGGGAGGGGGTTCAGGGGCGTTCTCGCAGCCCGCTGCACGCCAATGCTTCTCTCCCTGCAAGCAAGCCCTGCCCAGCGCCTCTGGCACAACTCTGCAGGCTGCTTCTGTGCTAAGCACACAGCCTCCTCTCAGAAGCCAATTTTCTGCACAGCGAAAATGTTTAATCTGTGCCCACTTTAGCAGATGGCCCCCCACCTTGGCCTGAATTGAGAAGCACAGAAATCAAACAGGGGACAGACGGCGTCCTTGGCAATGTCTTACCGGCACGCAGCCCGCAAACTCACACCAGCCCACCCTCCCCTGCGCTCCCCCGCCATGGGAGCTGGCCAGGAGCCCCCCAGGGCCGCGCCCCTCCTCGGCCCTGCGGACGGCCCGCTGGGAGCCTGGCCCGGGTGTCTGCTCACGGTAGGTGCTCAGGAAGTATGTCCTTCGTGAATGCACAAGTGTGTTTCTAAGGGCTTGGTCGTGGCTTTTCGTTGCCTAGCACCCGTCTCTGCTCCGGTGCCCTACGCCCTTCCCGAAAGAGACACCGCTGGAGTCCACGCTGTCGGTGATGGAGTCTAGCTCGTACAGGGTGTGGGACTGGGTCACGGCGAAGGGCAAGGGGCTCCAGGCCTCCTGTGTGCCGTCCCCCCCAAGGAGTTATGTGCACCCTGATCTGCACGGCGGCTAAGGAACTTCTGGGGAGAAAGTGTGACCCGGGTCCCCTACAGATGATCAGAGATGTGGGCTAATGTGTGGTTGAGGGGGCAGCCGTGGGGCCTGAGGGTTTGAGGAAGGACCACGGGGACCCGAGGGGACAGCCGACACTGTGGAAAGGTTTGGTGAGGGCAGGTGCCGCGGCTGTGGGACACAGAAAGTGGGGGCTGGGGTCCTGTGTGAGCAGGGGTTTGGATGCACTGGTGCCTGTGGACTGGGGAGGCCAGTCCTTTGGCCCCAGGGAGGGCTCGAAGGCACTGCAGAGCCCGTCTGGCCCTAGCCTGTCTTTCTGTGTGGAGGGAAACGTGCCCCAGCTTCATAGACTGAGGACCTGGACAGGGGACCGGGAGGGATCTGATGTGGAGACGGAGGCAGATTTGCAACGCGGTTTCAGGTGAAAAGCAGGACTTCAAACAGATCCTGTGCATCAAGTCCCTGCCCCAGACCCCCCGGGGGTCGGCCTCTGCTTCTCTCTGCCCCTTGAGGGGGGCGTCAAGGGAGGGCGTTTGACAAGTTCTGGAGCAGGAGCCGCGTGGGAGAGCCTCTGGGGTCCCAAGTGGTGGTGGGGACGGGGGGGCGGTGCGGGGCGGGGGGCTCGGGACCTGCCCGGGGCTGGGAACTGGCCTTCAGGTCTTCCAAGGTGCTGTACCCGGACCATATTCCCTTGGGGCCCACAGGCCTGTGGCACACGCGTCCCGCAGCCCGACCTGGAGAGGACCACCCCCAGCCGGGGCCACATCTCCCACCTCCTCCTGGGTATTTAGGGGCCCGGGAGGGAGGGGTCCGTGGGGAAGGGGCAAGGTCCGGTCCTCTTGAGAGGAATCGGTGGGGTATTGCTGAGGCGGAAAGAGGAGGGGAGGGCCCAGCCCCCACGTGTGCCTGCTGTGTGGCGGCCCCGCGCACACACCTCCTCTTCACAACCGTGCCGGCTGGGGTGAGGACCCGGCGTGAGGTGGGCCGGGAGAGCACCGGGCTGGGAGTCAGGAATCCCGAGTTCCGATTCCAGCCCAGTACACACGAGCTACGTGGCTTTGAACGCAGTCTCTCCGGGCCTCAATCCCCTCACCCCCCAAAAGTGGAGGGGTTGAACTAGTTGACCCCGAGGCTCTCCCAGCCCAGACATCCTCCAGGCTTTGGATACAGCACTTCTCCCTCCTCAAGGTCCCTGTTAGACCTGGCCACACGTCACACAGGGAGCCCCTGCACAGTGTGGCTTGAGGAGTGAGGGTGGCGAAGACTCCGGGCGCACGTGTGTTTGCAGTGAGACAGGCGGGCTGTAGCTGCAGGTCACTGCAAGGCCCTGAGCACAACGTACAAGGAAGATAAATATGGAAGAACCCCTTGGGGCGCCTGGGTGGCTTAGTCGGTTAAGCATCCGACTTTCGCTTAGGTCCTGATCTCGCGGTTTGTGGGTTCGAGCCCCGCGTCGGGCTCTGTGCTGACTGCCAGCTCAGAGCCTGGAGCCTGTTTCAGTCTGTGACTCCCTCTCTCTCTGACCCTCCCCTGCTCACGCTGTCTCTCTCTCTCTCTCTCTCTCTCTCTCTCCTAGAAATAAAACATTAAAAAGAAATTAAAAAAAATATATGGAAGAACCCCTGGCGGAGCAGTCTGAAAGTGGGTGGCCGTCTCCATGGGACAGTGAGCTCCCTGTCACCAGAGGTGTGCAAGCTAAGAACCGCTTCCTGCATCCAAGGGGCTGTTGGCATCACTGACTTCCAAGACACGTTCTGGCTTTGAACGCTAAGGCTGTGCCCCCACGCTCGACTCCCGCATGGGCCTTCCTCCCGCGCGGCTGCTCTCGGCGGCGCCGCCTCCTGAAGTCGTTCGCTGATGTGCCGGCATCAGGTGTGAGAAGTGTGGCAAGTAATTTGTTTCTAATGATAGTTAAAGCAGCTGGGTTTTTGAATGAGCACCTCACGGAAATGGGAAGCAGGAGAGCGATGTTACGGCAGCCGTGACCCTGCACTTCCTTGAGTGGGAGGCCCAGACGCAGCGGCCTCGCCACAGGGGCCGCGGGTGAGGTCGGCTGTGGACCCCCAGCCCCTCCTGCAGTCCCCTGGCGAGAACTGGCTGCTCTGGGGCCTGACCTCCTTCTGCACCACACCAGAGAGCAGGCCGCTCACAGCCCCACGCCCCGGCCCCGAGTCCCCAGCAGACAGCACCCCCGCACTGGGCAGGATGTGTGCCCGCGAGGCACACTCGGCCGTGGCAGCAAGAAGCCAGAGGGACTAACTCCTGCTAGGCCACTGCATGCGCGTGCGCGTTGGGGGCTTGGGGAGACCAATCAGCCAAGCGAACTGTTTTGGCTCTCGGGCACTGTCCCGTGGGGCAGCTCTCAAGCTCTCTGTCCGTCCAGAGTCTAGCTTGGTTGGCGAGGGGAGGGAAAGTAAGTTCTTCCCAGCACCCAGGGTCCCTGCATCACCCACTGCCCTTGTTATGGGACCCAGAAGATGCTCTCCACTTGAGTGCAGCGAACTCAAGTTCGCCGGGAACCTCAGAAAAGGGGAGGTCTGGCCAAGATCCACTCAGTGGTGCTGCGGCGAAGCAGAGGAGAGCAGGGCTGTTTGGGAAGAATGAGTCCAGGCGGCCTGGAACCCGGCCCGGCTGTGCCGTGGGGTAGCTCATCCGCCGAGGACAGAGCAGCACCGCAGGGGTGAGGGAGGCATGAGGAGGGGTGAGGGGAGGCATGGGGAGTCCCTCTGCGCCCCAAGCCCAGTGCGGGCCTCACCAAGTCGGAACATTGCTTCCCCTCTCTCTGCACCTGTGAACTGGGCAGACCCCCTCCCACCCACAGGTTGTGCCTTGCAAATGCAAGGCTTGCATATCCCTGAGGGAGAGGGGTCCCTGGGAGGTCCCCTGAGGCAGGACAAGACGGCATTTGCGAGCTTGAGAAAAGAGACACTCCAAGGAGACCACAGTCTTTCTTCACTCTTTACTGTGTAAAAATAAACTCAACAATTCATGTCGTTTCAGCAAGAAAATGAAAACAAAAAACAAAAAAGCAATACCAGTAGAAATAGTGCATTTCCAGAATTGCTAATGGGAGGTGGCAGGTCCCATGGTTTTGACCCATTTGATACCCAAAAGGCTGCAGATCATATGAAAAATGTACAGCTTTGGTTAGCAAATAATGAAAAATTAAGGTACATCGATTCTCTTTCATATTATACAATATATACATTGTAACAACATCGGCCATAGGGGGCTTGCTTTGTCGGATTTTTTTTTTTTTGGCAAAGAAGACAAAATTGGGACTCTAAGTATTGGGCTTTTTTTTTTTCCTCCTCAATGACTTGTTCCCTTTTAACAAGTTGCACTGGAGTCCACTGTGCATGGAAGGGACACATTTCCCAACGTCAGTTGACTACATTTACACACTGTTTTAAGAGACACAGCTGTGTCAAGCCAAGTTTTCTGGTCGCCATGAGATTACAAAGGATACTATCCTCTTCCGTTAACAGGAAACAACCCTAGCTGCTTCCACCAGGAACTCAGCTCCGGGGCAAAGGATCCCCGTCAACAGCCAACTCCCACCCCCGCCCCCAGCAGCCGTAGAGCACAGGCGGCCCCTGTCCGGAGCTCGCCGGAGTCCCTGAACCTCATGCCAGCCTCTCCTGTCCCCTTCACTGCCCACAAGACACCCCCTTGGTCTCAGGTCCCAGGGCTGGTGACAAAGTGATCTTTGCAGTCTTAGAAAATAAACCGGGAATCTACAAAAGGAACAGAAAGCATACAAAACGTATCTCTTTCTTCCAAAATACGCGCTTTCAGTCCTACGTTTTGGCGGAGCCTGAAAGTATTTTCGAGGGAGATATAGGTTGAGTTAATTTATAGGTTTGTCCTTTTCTTTCATAAAAATATTCTTGTTTGGTAATAAACTTTTTTCTTCTACAGTAAGAGAAATAATACTGTGTTATCAAAAGCAGGAAGGCTTACAATTCAAGTGGGATCGAAGCCCCCGAGGGCCCGGGGCGCCCCTGTGGGCTGACCCCCCACCCCGGCTGCCCGGGGATCCGTGGGACACTAGCTCACAAGAGCAGACACCGCCTCGGCAGTGCTGGGTTTCTTCCTATTTTATAAAATGGCTTACCTGAGATAGGTGTGGGTTAGTCAGTGCAAGAGGGAGCGTCAATCAGATTAGGGAGTACATGAGAAATACATGGGGTACGTTTGTGGCTGTCATCGACCTTTCTCGGGGCCAGCAAAGTGCCAAGTGTTAACACAGTGAGGGAGTCAAGGGGCTTGGCACGCGCGCTCGTTGGGGGCGGGGAGGGAGCCGAATGTCAGCCTCCATCCCTGGCACCCTGGGTGCGTCGGGGGAGGAGGGCGAGGAAGGTGAACAGGGTCAGGAGGCCAGAGGGACGTAGGCATAAGCGTCTAGGGGAATAGGCTCTGCCCGTCTCTAGTTAGGGCAGAGGATGGCTTGTGGTCCTAAACGGACGGCTCCCACCACGCCCGCGGGGCGGGCAGAAGTGGTCTGGGGTCCGCAGATCGGCAGGGGCTGGTGGGAGGTGCTGACACAACACCCAGCAGCCTCCGGGCCTTTGCCAGGGCAGCAGCTCCGAGGTGGCTGAAGTGGGGGGTGGGGCCGATCTGGGCTCAAGGGGGGATTCCAAGCTCTCGCTCTGTCCCAACCATGGGCTCTGTTTAGGCTCCTTGTCAACCTACATGTTGAAAAATACTTCTTGGTGTGTTTGGGGAGTGGGGAGGGGGAGAGGGACGCGGATCCCTCCCTCGACCTCCCCCGACACCCTTGGCTTCTTTATCCAGCCATTTTCGGCAGCTACACGGATGGTCACAGAACAATGGGTGGCACCGGGCACACAACACAGAACCAGAAGTCCATGCAGGTAGGGGACACACATCGGACTGAAGGAGCGAGGGACACGCCACCCCAGGGAACATGCAAACAGAGGAGACCCCTGCAGATCCGAGGTGCCACGACCCGGCGGGCGGTGGCGAAGCGCAAGGTTCTCGGAGAAAAGCCACTGCTAAACGACGACACGCAGCATGGCGCTTGGCCCGCACCCTCGGAACAAGGGCGATGCATCGCGGAGCGGCGGCCGGGGGCTGTGCAGACACCCACGGGAACACGGGCACGGAGACACCAACACAGACACACACAGACGCACGAGGTTTGTGACACAACATGGACCTGCGTGTAAGGAGACAGGTGCCCCTGAAGGAACAGAAGACAGATCACCTGCGCCTCCTGAAGAAACGTCTGCAGCTGCACATGAGCCAGGCAGTGCGGTAGGATTTCTAGAAAGACTTGCCAGCATTTTGCTAATTAGACCCCTGGTGACGGAATCCAGGGTGGCCCCAAGGCGAGTGACCCCCAGATGGAGCTGAGCGGGGCGCCCACCTCGCCTTGGGCATGATCCGTCTTGGAGTTCTTCTCTCTCTCTCTCAACACACGTGCACACACAGAAACACGTGCGCGCGCACGCACACACACGCACACACACACTTTCTCCCTGCCTCGGAAAGACCAGAAGGAAATGTGCTTTCCGTGGGGGAAAATAAAGTTAAAGATCTGGACACTGGTCGTGTCTTGGTGTCACCAGCTGGTGACATGCTGGGGGCTGCTCCGGGACCTGACCCCTGGGAAGAAGGGGAAGTGGGTTTCAGGCCCCAGCACTGGCTGCGTCTGGCTCCCCGTGAGAGGCCTCCGGAGGCCCTGCCTCCTCAGAGGACCCACTGAGCCAGTTTGCTGGGCCTGGGAGTGTGGGAGGAAGGTGGCTGTCAAAATCGGGAGGAACCTTCTTGTCGACAGGTGGGGTCCCAGGGGCAGAGGTCCTAATGGGCTGGGTCTCAGTCGGAATGTAGGTTTCCTTTTCTGAAAGGTCCCTCCTGCTGAACTGACCCACAGATGCCTCTGGTCTCCCACGGCCAGAGGCCAAACAGGAAGGGCCCGGGAAGCCCGGCTTCCTGGACTGTGGGAGGGACACTCCTCTCTCAGGGGCACCAGCGGACAGCCGAAAGACGGGGACGGACCCCAGTCCCGAAGGGTACAAGGAGGCCCGAGGCACTGTCCTGGGCCAGAGCCAGCCAAGCCGGGCGTGCAAGGCAGCTTCCAGGCCCAGCACCACTGCTCTCAGGTGCCAAGTGCAAGTGTGGTGTCTGGGAGCTGGGGGTGGGGGGACGGCCCAGTGCCTGGGGCTGGCCCCCCTCACCTCTGCCCACCGCCACCGCCAGAGAGCACGGGTCCCACCCCAGGGCAGTGCCAGAGAAAAGCAACTCCCATGACAAAATGGAAATTCTCTGTGGAGAGGCCCCCGGCCCGGAACACACCACCAGGAGACATTTATTTTACGGGTGTAGAGCCACGCAGCTCTGGAAAAGGTCTGCAAACAGAGACAAAGCCGCACCAGCCACAGGGCAGGCGGGCAGCTGAGTCGGCAAGCACAGACGTGTGACCAGTGCGATTTCCCCGCGGCAAGGAGGAGGAGGAAGGAGAGAAAACGCCTCCCCAGAGACACACACCCGCAGACACACGCGCCCTCTCACCTCCGTCCGCACCGAGCCCGCGGGAGCACGAGCAGGCCTGAGCCCAGGCGCGCAGGCTCCTCGGGGTGGCGGCAGCTGGCCCTGCTTCCCGGGCACCAGGACAAACCAGGCTGCGTGCGAGCACGTGCGGGGGGGGCCTTGAGTCACTCCTGGGGAGAGGGAGAGAAGGACACACGAGACGGGTCATCACCGCACAAGCAGGGGGGAGGCGGGCGGGCCGGCCCGAGGGGCGGGAGGCTCGGCTGGCAGGAGCCTCAGTTGATCTGGCGACAGGCTTCGAATGTCCACTTGGTGGCTCCGCCATAGATCTCGATGTGGGACTCGGCCCAGGCGATGACGTTGCCGGAAAGCGCCTTGGTGCTGCACGTGGCGAGGTTGTACACCTCCCCGGGGGTCAGCTTGCGGTCCCAGACGTTGAAATGGGCCAGCTCGCCCACGAACGCTTGGGTGGCATCAAACCCGCCTCCCAGAGTGTCCTTCAGAGAAAAGCAGAGGGTGAGGCTGGAGAGCGGTGGAGGGGAGGGGGGACCATCTCGAGGGGTATGTCTCCGGTCTCCCCCATTGGGGGACCTCACATCTACCTCCCAAGCACCATTTTGCGTCCCGTCTCTGGGTCTTCAGCTAGAAGCCCCCTCCCACGGGCTGCACAGGAAAAGGGACACTACTGGCCACCCCCGCTCTGGGTGCAGAGCTTGTCTGGGGCACCTGGACTCTGCCTTCCCCTCGGCCAGCGAGGGGGGTTGGCCGGGGCCTCGCACAACCGCGGGAGCCGCCGTTGCTCTCCTTGCCTTCGCTCAGACGGCACTCTTTGCCGAGCCCCACAGGGAACAGAAGGCCTGGAAGCTGGGACCCGCCCCCTGCCTTCCCTCCAGCGCCCAAGGTGGACACCGACCGCCCCCAGGAAGTACACCGTGCATCCCTCAAGGCAGACTTGCCTTCCCCAAAGACACTGTTGCCGCCGCCGCGGGCAGCCTGGAGACCACGGCTGCCCCATGTGCCCTTCGGGATGAGCCCACCCAGTGGGTCTCTGCCCGGTGCTGCATAACCTGTTTCTCTTGGGTCCCCCTGGGGGTGGGGGAGCCACTCCCCTCTCCAACTCCCTCCGTCCTTACCCCCCACCCCCGGTCTCCCTTCTCTGCTTCTGGGGCTCCTCCCGCGGCAGCCAGCACCCCCTCCCCATGCGGTACCTGCTCCTGGCCCAGCACCAGCACGCCCTGGGGCTTGATGGGGTGATAGGGCGCCAGGTTCTCGCCGCTGCCGCCCTGGGTGCCATCCTGGTAGGCTTCCCAGACCCCATCCCGGGTGGTCCAGCTGATGCAGATGTGGTGCCACTTGCCGTCATTGATTACAAAGGGCAGCTTGGCCACCTGGGAAGGACGGCACACGTGACATAACGGGTCCAGGGGCCACGACACAGGATTAGCGATCCTCACTACTTACTAGTTCAACCGCGACGCTTCTTATCCCTACTTATCCCTACGTCTCAGATGAAACCTTTGCGAAGCTCCCTCAGCACCTGCCCCTCTGGGCCTCAGCGTCCGTCAGCCCCATCCGTGATGGATCCCGGAGTCACACGTGAAATGCAACCATTTGCCAAGGGGCTCCTGAGATGGATCTGAGTGCACAATGTCCTCACCCCTCCTGGCTCACCCTACAGAACCAGCCCTGGGAAGGAGCACCCCACCGCTTGGGTCTCAGCTCACCGCTGCCGTCCTGGCCTCCTCTCCCTCCTCCTACTGCCAGATCGGCTGGGTCTACACCCGCGAAGGCTCTGCAGAGGCTCAGACGCCAGGGGGCATGGCACCATGCCTGTTAGAGCGCAGGCCAGCCTCCGGCCTGGGGTTTCCCTCCCCCTCACATCCCGGGTGGGCGGACGGTGCGGCAGACAGGGAAGCTGCCCACACGTTAACTCGCCCAGACGGGAACAATGCTTTCTGGTCAAGGCACAGCAGGGCCTTGGATTCCGATCCCCAGCCTGGGTTTTAGGGATTTACTACCAACACCGGCTCAGGCTTTGAAAGCCGGCAGGTAACTTCACTGCTGCAGACGACCATGACGACCACGATGGGGAAGCCTCCCGGGAGGGAAAAGGCGGACTCTCGAGGGCGGCGCGTGCGTCTGGCCTCCTCCCAGCGGTGAGGGCTGGAGCAGGAGGGATTGGGGCGCCCTGACCCACCCGGGAGCATCCAGGGTCCTCCCGGGAAGCCTCGTCTGAGAAAGTTCCAGCTTCACCCTCTTGAGAGTAGGGACAGGGCACCCTCGCCATTGCCTGTCTTCGCCCTTCACCTCCCTCAGTGCTGCCTGGCGGGCACTTCTGTTGGGACCTCAGCAGTATCCGCAGCCGCGTCTTTCACGCCACCGCCACCGGGGACCTGCTGGGGCCTCACCGTGCCGCCGTCCCACAAGCCCAGACGGCTTGGGCCGGGGAGCGAGGGGCTTTACCTTGTCGTTGATGAGGATCTCCATGGGATTATTGCCCCACTCAATGAGAACCAGCTCGTTGGCCTGGCCGGGCACGGCGTAGGAGAAGGGCGTGCCCACCCCGGGCGCGGCACTGGACTTGAGCCACATGCACACGGTGAAGGCGTACATCTCCGGCAGGCTCTTCTTCACCTTGGCGTACATGTAGTTGGTCCGCAGTGGGAATGTGAGCTGGAATTTGTCTCCGGGACGGTTGTCCTTCTGACCTGAAAAGGACAGGACGCAGTCCTGTCATCGGCACCTCAAAGCACTCGGCCTGGTCCTGGTCTTGGTCGGAAGCCCATTCTGCGCTCCCCTCCCCCCAACCCAAGCTCAGGAAAGCAGATGCGCAGACTCATCTCCAGTGTATAGATGCTGGGGGGGGAGGGGGCGGGGTCAAGTGCTTTGCCAGAGGGCAGGAGGCCAGAACAAAAGAGCTGACCCATGATCTCTGATCTCCATCTCTCTCTGATCTCCATCTCGATCTCTGATCTCCATCAGAGATCTCCATCTCGGCACTCCCTGGTCCCTCCTGCCTCTGGGGAAGCTGGATGGGGGGAGGGGGAGGGGGAGGGACGAGGGACGTGGTGGGCTGTGAGCATCTGCGCCTGGGCTGCAAGGCGGGCCTGGGTCAGTGCACACGTGGTAAACTGGCCCTTGCTGGTGCGGCCACAGAGGGAGGTCTCCTCTGGCCTGAAAGACGCTAGCGCCCCCCAGAGCAGCCCCTTCGCCAGTCACCTGACTGCAGGAGGCAGGCTGCTGGCCGTTTTTCACAAACACTCCTCTTGGATGCCCACCCGACAGCCAGGCCAGGCCCCTGGTGCCCAGCCCACTCCGCTCGAGGCCAGGACATGCTGCAGTCCCTGGCCACTCACCATACCCACTCAACCAGTCCTGAGAGCTCTGGCTGTTTCCAGAACATCTCTACCCCCCAGGAGGGAAAGCGATTCTGTTACCACTGCCTGGAGCCCTGCAGAGAGGGCAGGACACCAGGGAGCCAGGGGCCCCCAAGGTGACTGCTTTGAGGATTCTGCCATTCATTCTCAGGGAGAGACTCGCGTGTTTCCTGAAAACTCAGGCTCCTGGCCCGATAGCCTCCCCTGCCACAACAGCCCCGGCCTGCCAGCAACGACTCGGGGATGCTTGTCTGCCCCCTCCCAACCCACGCGCGCGCTGTAGCTGTGGCCCTGGGTATGGTGTGACTGACTCCAGGCAAAACATTCCAACCCAGCCGTGGGCACGGGCACCAGGCTCAGAGCCGGGAACGTGCACACCTGCCAGCTTCTGGGTGTGCTCCGGGGCTGCCAGGGAGCCCAAAGCTGAACCGGCCCCCAGGCCAAGGATTATTTCTAGAACGCATCCTGCTGGGTCAGCAACCCCCCATCACAGCAGAGCGGCCCCCTCTGTGCTCCCCCAACCACCCCAGGCTTGCATGCGCCACCTTCGAGCAGATCCAGTCCCTGGCCTCTCTAGGGGGTGTTTTTCATTCCCCCCAATCTCCCCTCCTTCCCTCCCCCTCCCTCCCCCGTCCCTCCTTCCCCTGATCTGTTTTTCAGTTACATAACGTGCCTTAAGATGGCACTGTTTAAATCCATCCGGCACATTTTGCGGTCCAAGAAGGGTCACGTGGCCTTGCTCCAAGCCCAGGAACACTCCCCCCTTCTTTTACAACCTTGTTTGATTTCTGTGACTTCAAGGCTGAGCCCAGCGCATCTGTGAGCCCTGGAGAGCAGCTGGGGCCGGCCCCAGCTGGTGACCCAAGAACCACAGCACATGCAACATAGCGGGGCTTGGATTACTCAGAAGATAAAGCCGTGGGGAGCGGGCTCACCTGAAGCGGGGGGCCCAGAGAGCCCCACAGGACACCACGGGCGGTGACGAGCTGGGAGAAACCCTACTCAGGGCCCGAATCTGCGGGGAACCAGGAGGACGCATCCCCAGCCCACACCCCACTCTCTACTGGGGATGGGAACCAGCTAGAGCCCGGCTTTCTTACCAGAGAGGGTTTGGGAGCGTCGCAGCCACAGTGCAAACTTGCTGAACATTAAACAAATCAGACTTGGAAAAATCCTTCCAGCGTGTGGGTTGGGGGGGAGCGTGTGTGTGAAGCGGACACCAATCAATCCCTTTCTCACTCTGCTTCTGTTCCCTCTATATGTCCCCAGCCCTACCAGGAAAACCGACTGGAAACCCAAAACCTAGGGCAGGGATTCAGGAAGCAGGAAGGGGGCCAGGGGACCGGAGAGTCTCCAGGCTTTTACAGCCTGGAGCCGAGCAAGGCAGGAGGCAGGACCTGAGGCAGGGTCCCCGTGGCCCAGGGAGCCTGGCAGGCAGAGGGCGCCCCCCACCCCTATCCCACTACCTCCAGCCCATTACCTTTCTCCAGCTCGCTGATCCGCTGGTGCAGGGAGGTCAGGGCGCTCTCGATCTTGAGTCTCTCCTCCGTGTCGTTCTTGGGGCCACCCTTTCCCCCCTCCAGAGTGTCCACCCGAGACAGCACCTGCCTCTCCAGGTCATCGATCTTGCTCTGCAGCAGGTCCTTGAGGCTGTTGGTCTGGCTGGAGGAATTGAGCCGGCTGTACTGCTGCGGGGGTGCAAGGGCAGGGGGAAACCACGCCGTTACGCGGGGAGCCGGGAGCGGGGACCGCGCCGGGAGGCCCCGCGGCGCGGTCCCCTCAGGGCGAATGCGGGGGCGGCCTGGCGGGGAGCTCGGGCGAGTGGCCGCCGCCGTCTGCGGGGTCCCTCGGGCTCCGGGCTGCCCGGCCGAGCCGGGGGGCGGGGGTGGGGCGGGGGTGTGTCGGGCCGGGTCGGGAGAGGGGGCAGGGCAGGGCAGAGGGGCGCGCGAGCCAGAGGGGGAAGCGCGGCGCGCGCAGACCTCCAGGTTCTCCAGGCGGGTTTTCAGCGACTGCAAAGTTTGCCCGAGTTGGCTGAGCGTCTCGGCGGCCGGCGTCCGGGACAGGTCGCCCATGGTGTTCTTGCCCGAGCCCGGCTGCTTGCGGCCACCGCCGCCGGCCCGGGCCTCGCCGGCGCCCGCGTCCAGCGTGCTCTGGCTCTCGCAGCGGCCCAGCTTGGTGGTCAGCTCGCGGATGGTCT
This sequence comes from Proteles cristata cristata, assembly GCA_017311185.1. Taxonomy (NCBI): domain Eukaryota; kingdom Metazoa; phylum Chordata; class Mammalia; order Carnivora; family Hyaenidae; genus Proteles; species Proteles cristata. The sequence goes on from JAESUZ010005498.1 coordinate 70,444, forward strand.
CCTTCTGGCTCAGGATGGTCTCCTTCTGCTGCAGCACCGTCTCGCGGAGCTGCAGCACGTTGCTCCGGAGCTCCTCGGCGCCGCCGGCGGCCACGGACGCGGCGCACATGTCGGCGTCCACGGGCACCGAGGTGCAGATGAAGCGCGTCGGCCCGAAATCCTGGGCCGCGCTGCCCAGGAGGCAGAGGGCGAGCAGCGCACAGGTGCGCGCGGCGCGGCCGGCCGGCATGGCTGCGGGCGCGGGGGGCGGCTCGGCGGGGCTCGGCGGGCGGCCCGCGCTCTGGGCGCCGCGCTGCTGGGCCGCGCAGTGCTCGGCGCCGCGCTGCCCGGCGCTCACTGCCGCCCGCGCTGCGGAGCCCGCGCCTTTTATGCCGCCGCGGGAGGGGCCTCGGCGCTGCCGACGTCAGCGGGGGAGGAATCCCGCTTTAATTGTCTGCGGCCGGCCCGCGGCGCGCCGGGGGTCGTGGGGGCGCGCGTGGGGGCAGAGCCTCCCCCGGCCTCCTCCCCCGCCCCTCCCCCCGCCGGGCGGGGGCAGGTTCCCGGGAGGCTGGGAGAGCCCCAGGCGGGAGGGGGACGGGGGGGCGCGGCCTGGGACTGTGGGATGGGCCACCTGCAAGATGTCCCCAAATTTCCGACGGGGCTGCGGGCGGGTGGGAGCCCGCATCGGGCCCAGGAGACAGAATTCCGCCCAATGCTCTTGGCAGCACAGAACCCCCTGGGGGCTCGGGCCGGGTCCCCAGGGACTCAACCCGTCTACACCCGGGTGCCGACCGTGGAGCGCTGGGAAGGCGATCCGCGCGGCGCGCCTAAGTCCAGACAGGGGGTTTCTGGGATGTCCGTGTGGGGTCGGGTCTGGAGATTGTTCCACGACCGCGTTCTTTGCGCTCCTGCCCCCTCCCACAGGCGCGGGGCTTGGGGGACCCGGAGACGTCGTCCTGGGGGGATGGCAGCACAGCCCCCCGCCCCCAGCCGGCGGGGTGGGCGGGCACTTCTCGGATGGAGCCCCAGCGGGTCGAGCCTTTCCTGCCAGCGGAGCCGGCCCGATTCCGGGCAGAGGCGCCGCCGGGGCGGGACGCTCCCTGCAGCCCCGCGGGAGGCGCTGACCCGCGCCGCTTCCGAGGGGCTCCGCCAGGCGGGCCCTTCCGCGCTCCCGGGGCGCCCGCCCGTCGCGGAGGCGCGCGTGCACGTCCGCGTGGGGCCGTGCGCGTGTCGGGCTTTCGGGACTCCGCGAGCCCCGGCTCGACCCGCTTCTCGGCCGATGGCAGGTAGGGAGGGGTCCCTGCCCTCGGCGGCGTGGTCGCCGGAGTGCAGCCCCACACGACGGCGCTTTGCGCACGACCACCTCCCTCGCCCCTCCCCCCACGCGCACCTGTTTTCGCGTCCGGGTTCGGACGCCCGGGTTCTGGGCCGGCCCGAGCCGCTGGCGCGCCCCAGTCGGTCGGAGCCAAACGCGCTCTAGAGGCCGCCGGGTTCGGAGCCCCCACTGTGCGGAGGAGGAAACAGGCGTCAGGACCCCGAGGGCCGGCTCCAGGTGACAGCATGAGCCCAGGCTAGACCCGCGGTGGAGGCGGCCCGGCTGACGCCCCCGATACACCCCCGCCCAGGGGACCCACCGGCAGCTGCCGGCTGCGGGGGCTGCAGCTCTCTTGAGACCTTTTTGAGAAACCGCGGTCTCCGTGCCTTTCGGCCGCCGCGTCCCACTCGTGCCCCGGGCGCCCCACAGCCTGCCTTCCCTCAGAGCCTCAGCCCCGAGCCTTCCCGGAGCCCGCGCGTCCTTCGGCCTCCGCTTCCCGGCGCCAGAGGGACCCCGCGGGCCGCACGCCGCGGTCTTGCGCCCTGAGCCCCGGGGCCCCGGGGTGTGCGGGCTTCTGGCCTCCGCGCCCCCGCGGGTCTGGGCCCGGATCTCCCCAGGCGAGAAGGCGACTCGGGAGCAACTCCCCGCGCGGGGGCCGCGGAAGCGAGGCCGTCCCGGGCCGAGGGGGAGGGCGCGCCCAAGAGACTGAATAGGCGCGGGAGAAGGGCCTGGCGGGGCCTGGCGCAGGCGGCGTGGACGGAGCCGGACCTACGGCCAATCTCGCGTCCTGAGACGCCGAAGTAAGACGTGGGGGCGGGGGCCGAACCACCACCGGCAGGGAAGGAGACCCGGGCACCTGGCCACCCCCACTGCCCCGCAGGGAATGGAGTAGCGGGCCTCCGAGGGGTGGGGGGCTCTGGGGCGCGTCCAGGGGCAGCGAGAGGGAGCTGTGGAGACGCGGAACGCTATGCGGGACCCCTGCAGACAGGCGGGCCCTGCTCAGACAGGTAGGTGGAGGGCTGTGTTACCCCTCCCTCTGCCTTCTTTCAATCCACTTAAGGGCACTCAAGACCTTGGGCAAGGGAGGATTCAAACCCGATCGCGTTTGTGGCTTCCTCTCCCTCCCCAGGGCTCAGAGGCATCTAATACCCCTGGGGCCACCTGCCAGAAACCCTCAGAGAAGGAGCCTGGAGCTGCCTAGCTAGCTGGTAGGAAGGCCCGGCGCAGGGGCACCTTCCTCTGTGGACCCGCGGCTCTCCCAGCCTGGCCTGGGCCCCACATCCCAGAACGCAGAGGGCAGCCAGGAAGTGGAAACCCTGGCCACAGAGCTGGAAAGAGAGGCCCTGCCACCAGACTGCTTGCCCCTTACTCCCCGCTCCCACCATCAGGACGCAGGAGATGTAACCTCGAGGATGTAGACGATGGCAAAATGTAATAAAATAATTAGAAAGTGATGAGTTCTGAGTACGCGCTACTTTTATTTGTACTATAGTGTATTTAATAAGTTTGTGTAACTTAAATTATAATGATGGCCCCATTTAACAATCAGCGTGCAAATCCCCGAAAACAAAGCAATGAGCGGGGCCTCCAGCCCGCTCTGCCCTCCCCTGGTGGGAGAGGATGGCGGGGTCTCCTGGGTCCATCCTCTCCCTGGAGCAAGGCCATGAGCTGGTCTAGCATCTCTGCCTGAGCAAGAAGGGCTCCCCTAGAAGTGGGCAAGAGGGGGCCACCGGGTGGATGCTGAGAGGGCCCCCCGAAAACACTGAAAAGACCTAGGAAGATGCCAGGACAGCGACACACGGCCTGTCTAGAATTTAGGGGCACCTTGCCTCTTGAAATAGCTACCCCGGAAGTGAGCGGGCTGGGGAGAAGAGGGGTGGGGTGGGCCGAGCTGTGGCACCCCCAGCGGGGAAGGGAAGGCAGGAGTCCCGGCTGAGCCAGCTCTGGGACACAGGTGGGCCGTGTCAAGTCCGTGTTCTGCGGACATACCAGAGGAGTGGCCCTGCCGGCGAGTTGGGATCTCAGCTAGGATGGGAGGGCGCTTTGCAGGAGCGTCGGGGTGGCATTGAAACATGGGGGTCGGGGCGCCTGGCGGGCTCAGTTGGTTAAGCGTCTGACTTCAGCTCAGGTCATGATCTCGCGGTTCGGGGGTTCAAGCCCCGCATCAGGCTCTGTGCTGACAGCTCAGAGCCTGGAGCCTGTTTCAGATTCTGTGTCTCCCTCTCTCTCTGCCCCTCCTCCGCTCATGTTCTGTCTCTCTCTGTCTCAAAAATAAATAAACTATAAAAAAAATTAAAAAAAAAGAAACATGGGGGGACACTTCCTGCAACGCTCCAAGCTGTCCCTTGACTGTGCTCCTGTGCTTGCGGCGGCCCCTGCCATGCTGGCTGGGTTCTGTTTGTTGATCGATCAGGGCTCACCTTGTGAAGTTCCTTGGGCAGCTGTGGCTTGTGTGCTTTTCTGTCTCTGGTTCCACCCCCTTCCCTCCCCCGGGAGGTGTCGGGAGTGTGGCGCCCACAGGTTGTCCCTGGAGCAGAGGAGATGGGCTTCTGGCTGCCACCAGGTGAGATCAACAGGACCTTGCCAGCCAGACCCTCAGAGCAGAGCCAGGCCACGTGATACCCCTCCCCCCACCCCACTTCACGCCGCCGCCTTGCCCCATGAGATGGTTCTGGGCTCAAGGGGTGAGCGAGGGCCCGCTTGGCCGGCAGCAATCCCCGTGAGGCCTCAGTGGACTAGCTCTCCTGACAGACCTGGCCTGCCCACTCTAGTGTGACAGGGACAGGTCCCTGCCCCCCAGCTCTGCTGGGGGATGGGCTCTACCCGAGGTTCCTTCCACCCTCTTCCTGCAATTATAACCCGATCTTATAAACAAGAAACTGTCCTTTTGCAGGGGTCCCCGGGCGGCTCCGTTGGTTAAGCGTCCGACTCTTGATTTCAGCTCAAGTCATGATCTCCCAGTCCGTGAGATGGAGCCACATGTCGGGCTCTGGGCTGACGGCAGAGTGCCTGCTTAGAGTTCTCTCTCTCTGCGCCTCTGTCTACCCCTCCCCTGCTTATGGGCATTCTCTCTCTCTCAGAATAAACATTAAAATTAAGAAAGAAAGGAAGGAAGGAAGGAAGGAAGGAAGGAAGGAAGGAAGGAAGAAAGAAGAAAAGAAACTGTCCCTTTACAAAGCTCTCTGTCCACATTCATTCATTTGCCCGTAAGGCACGGCCAGGCTACTGACCTCAACTGGCAGGTGAGGACACCGAGGGAGGCCCAGAGAAGCCCAAGGCTGCACACGTCCAGGGAAGGCATCGCTGAGGGGCGAGCCCCGGCCTCCGGACTGTCCCCCCCACAGCCCCACACCCCCTCTCCGGCTCGTGCGGGAGCCCTGACCCTGACCGGCAAGGGGAAGAGCCCTCTGATGGATGGGACCGGGTGGCAGTGAGAGGCTGAAGGGGGTCGGAGGCCCACGCTGCCCACACCCAGTGGTGGAGGTAGGTCAGGCCACAGAACCCGGGCCCCGGAGCTTCTCACCCGCCGCCCTGGGAGGAGACACCACCCCTGCTTCACCACCCGGTTTACAGGTTCCATTGAGCCAATACAGCCGAACCGTCAGGAGCCACGGCAGGGGCTCCCCAGTCGTGGACAGTGGTCATGTCATGGACGGTGGTCATTAGCCTGGGACGGGGGGGTCCCTGCTGGCCTCCAGACCCCCTACCTCCGGCTGGCATTCCCTCTGAGCCCTTCCCTCCTCTGAGCCTCCCTGTCTGGGGACAGAGCCCCGGGTAGTCTCCCTCCCTGCCCTGCCCTGCGCTCCCCCGGAGCCCAGCATGGAGACGGTGGTGGCCAGCTGGTGCGGACCCCAACGAACAGGAGTTTCATGAAAGGCAGAAATGTGAGCCCTTCTTGGGAAGTTTCCCCTCACTTTTCTCCGAGCAGGAGTTTCTGGTGCCAGGCAGAATCGTGGGCATGTAGTACCGTGTAAATATTCATAAAGTTTGCTCTCAGTTCAGCAAATATTTCCAGAGCATCTTCTGAGGTGCAGGCCGGGCGCTGGGCCACAGGGGACAGATACACAGTGCTGTGTCCCAGAGAGCGCTCGTCTCTCCGGCCGCGTGGGTATAAATGCACCCCCAGTGTGGCAGGTGAGTGCCGTGGGAACAAGCGACCCCCGCCCCCAGCCGTGGCAGCTGGGTGGGTCAGGGTTCAGCATCACGAGGGTCTCCTAAGGATGTCCACCAGAGAGCGGCCTTGAGGAGTGAGTGAGGAAGGCCAGGGCCAGCGTAAGCAGTGCGGCGCCACAGGGGCACTCTGTGGAGGGAGGAGCCGCCCTTGAGTCAAGTGCAGAGCAGAGGCGGGAGGAGGTGTGGCTGGCACACGGCCGATTTCCACAGGATTTCCTCCAGTGGACGGGGAGGCGGGGCTGCAGTCCTGAGCGTGAGGGATCCTACCTGGGGGCCCTTCCGTGGGCGGCAGGCCTGCGGGGGAGTGGGGCCCGCTGGGGACGCTGGCTCAGCGACTGCTGCTGGAAGTGACAGGGATGTGGCGGCAGCCATGGCAGGGGGCAGGTGTGGGGAGAGAAAGACGGATTGGAGAACATTGTAAGAGATTCAGTTGTCAGGACTTGGTGGTGACCTGGTTGCAAAGCAGAGCAGACCTGACTGCTGACCCTTCCCTTGTGGGGTGGGCTGGGGGGGGGAGGTGGCCCTGGGGACAGGAAGGTCCCAAGGGAGGGAGACACCCATGCACACTGGGACGCGTCTCTGCCAGCCAGGAGGAGATGGAAGTGACGAAGGCCAGGCACCTGTCCCGGAACCTGGCCCTTAGTGGGCTCTTCAGTGTGTCCAGGCGGGGCCTGGACAGGGGCCGTCAGTACCCCTGGGAGCGGGGGGAGACCGCCCAGGGCGAGGGTGGGAAGCAGGAGACGATGGAGGGGAACGCCCCCCCGCTTCAGTATTCAAGGGACCACCTGTAGGCTTTCGGCACCCCGGGTGCTGGGCCCTCAGCCATGCGTGTGGCCGCCCTCGCCAGTATGCATGAGCGTGGTTTGCTCCCCCAGCCAGCGGCATCAGGCTGGGGCGATGGGTGCCGGGGCGGCCAGCCCGACGTGTCCTTGCCCATCAAGCTCGCCACCTGCTGACCATCGGGAGAGGACACAGGAAACGTAAAATGCAGGAGGCGTACAGGTGTTTTGAACACAAACGGTGCATCCCGGCAAGGGAAGCCATCACCTACGCCTTCCGACAGGGCGGGGCAGGTGCTTCCTGCTCTGGGGACGGCGGGGGCAGAGGCTGCGGGCGGCTGGCGGCCTGGGGCTCCTGCCTCCTGCCAGAGGGGTGACTCCTAGGGCCCCTTGCGGGCTTCCAGCGCCCCCAGCACGCGCCACGAATCAGCTCCTTCAGCGTCTGCATCAGACAAGGCACCTGCACACCCCCAACTCCGTCTGATCGTGGAGGGAGTCTTACAGCTACTGTGCGCAGGGTTTGTGTTCATTTCTTTTTTTACCTATTTTATTTTATTTTAATTTGAGAGACAGAGAAAGCTAGCAAGGGAGGGGCAGAGAGAATTCCCAGAAGGCTCCCGCTGTCAGTGCGGAGCCTGACGCGGGGCTCCAACTGTGAGATCACGACCTGAGCTGAGATCAGGAGTTGGATGCTTTAACCGCCGGAGCCCAAGCGCTGTTTTACACATTTTAGTGCCTTGGCCCAAGTGGCACCACTAATTCCAGTAATGCGGGCCCTGGCCCTTCTGAACTTCTATTCACTCACTCACTCATCCATTCATTCACTCATTTGGTGGACATTTTCCCAGGACATACCATGTGCCCTAAGGAATTCTCCCAGACAGGGGGACCCAAGAGCTTTCCAGCTAACTTTTTAAAAAGTTAATGGTTGCAATTTTCTGGGCTTTAAGTTTCAATTTCAGGCACTTTTCTTAAAACATTGGCATCCACTGCCGGGAGCTATATTGAGATCCCTCTAGGCTGGTGTCTGGCTGGCCCTGAAGTGAGCACATTACATGACCTGTGGCTTAGCAGGGTGGCTTTCTGGGCCACCCCAGCCCCCAGAAACAACATCAGTAAGACGTGGACAGCCCCCCGATGTGGGGTGAGCAGCGTTGGAAGGGAAGGTAGCTCAGCACGTGAGCTCTGCGTCCCCCCTGCCCGCCCCTCACCCCAGCCCCACTATTTACTCAGGCCCCTGAGTGAGGTGTAAGGATGTCGCACCCCGCGGAGGCCTGGCACCCAGCCAGCACAGATCAGTGGCCGTTGTTACCACAGCGAAGTTGATGGTGACGACTTGATGGTGACGTTGCTGAGCTCCCGGCAGGGCAGGACCCCAGCCAGCCCAGGAGGGGTCTCTGAGCCAGGAGGGAGCCCAGGTGACATGCAGGAAGCAGGGAGCTCTCTCTTATTTGGGCTGCACACCCCACCTCTTTTTTGTGCAGTGCTGAGTCAGTGTCTAAAGCTGTCAGATCCTGTGGGGGGGGCGGTCCCTCCTACCCTCCTGGGGTGTCATGAGGACACAGGGAGTTCCTCGGAGGGGGCCTCAGATGGGTGCTTCTCAAGCACCCATTGTGTGTGTGTGTGTGTGTGTCTGTGCGCAGGTGCGCGGGAGGGAGGAGAAATCTTAAACTGCTCAGGTGTCTGAGGAAGACAACAAAGGACTAACGGAACAAAGCCCTCCTAGTGGGATGTCTTGGGGTCAAAAGCCCTCTTTCTGGGAAGATTTTCATTTCCTGTTCCATTTCCTGCTCAGCACAGGGACAGCCCAGCGTTCGGGGGGCGGTGGGGGGGGCTGAAGCAGGAACACAGGAAGCTGGTCAGAGCCCGGCTCCGTCAGGACCAGCCCGATGGGCCGGCGGTCACTCGAGCAGGGTCCCCACACGGTCACGGGTAAGGCCAGGCTCCGGCCACCCTGGCTGGCCTCCCAGGAAGGCCCTGCGGGCTGTGTGGGGGGTTCCTGGGCTCCGTGTCCCCTCCTGCTCGCCCCTTGCACCGTCTGCAGAAGGGGCCTCCGCTTCCGCGTGTTCCTGCCTCAGCCATTTACTCCGTGATCCCACGGCCGAGGATGGTGGGGGGCACCTGGGGCGGCGCTGGGGGGAGAGCCTGTCCCGTGCTCCCCCCGCGGAGACTGCCTCCAACTAGAGATCCTCGCGGCTCTGGAAGCGCTGCAGGGAGCGGTCTGCCCCCTCTCGCTGCCGTCTCCGCACCCACTGGGTCTACGCCAGGTGCCACGGGTGCCACCGGATGGTCTGTCTTTTCTGTTCGGATCTGGGGCTCCTCTGACCACACCAGCTGCAACTGCTCTGCACACCCAGACATGCGGGTGTCCACACTCGTGAGGTCCCCCTTGGCCAACGGCATGAAGATGGACCGAGCTGGGGTGCCTAAGTGGCTCAGTCGGTTAAGCGTCAGATTCTGTCTCTACCCCAGGTGGATGGCCATGGAATGATTCATGAGCCTCCTTGGGAGGCCCCATGGGATTGAGTACTTGTTGCCCACAACAGGGGCTTGCTCCACCCCTCAGCCCTGCATTCCCTTTCCCTCCTGGACCACTTCATGGATAAACCACCTGCCAGCTGCAAGCTCTGCTTTTGGGGAAAACACCGCTAACTCAGGAACGTCTCGGGGTGGGGGGGAACGCAGCAGGCCCCTGACCCAGGATGGGACCATGGAGGGCCTCCTCAAAAAGTGACATTTCAGCTGAGCTCTGAAGCAGGAATGGGAATCGTCTAGGCAGAGAGGTATTCCAAGCGAGGAAAGGCAGCATGTGCAAAGGCCCTGAGGCAGCGAGGTGTTTGGGAAGAGCTCTAGCGGAGAGCGGGATGAACAGGGGGGCAGATGTGGATGTCTGCAGGGCATTCTTTGTAAGTCTCGCTAAGGGTTTCGATTACACAAGGCCGTGGGGACCCATGTCAGCGTTTGGAGCACGCGACTGCTTTAGAAGAGTCTGCCGGCCAGAATAGATCTGGCTCTGGCACCAACGGAGGTCAGTTAGGTGATCGATGGCTAGGAACACGGGTGGGGTGGAGAACACCCCACAATTCGGCTTCATGTAGAATCGGTGTCCATTCTGCGTGAATTACAAGACTGATGGTATTTAGCTCTGCAGCTGCTCTGGGTAATTTCTGAGGAACCCACCAGCCCCGAATCCCCTCCACGGGCCTCTAGCCCCCTTTCCTCTGTCCCTTTGTTCCTTAGGTCAGTCTGGGGACATTCCCAGCACTCATGTTTTGTGGCATTTTCCCAGCCCCGGCCAGCTGTCTGGGAGCCGCCTCCTACTGGACAGAAGTGGAGGAGAAGCCGCCTGTCCTCGCCCCACGGGGGCAGCCGGATGCCGAGGATGCGCTCCTGGGTGGCCGTGCTCCGGGGTGGTCGCCGGGTGCAGGCTGCACGCCACCCCCTGGACCCTCTGCAGCCTTCCAACCTTACACAAGTCAACCCCTGGGGTCTCTGTTACTTCATTGTCAAGAGGTGAAGCAGGGGCCAGCGGTGGCCCTGACGGTGGGACTGGCATGGAGAGGGCGCGGCGTCCAGGAGGGCAGCTCCCTGGTCTCACGTTGCCCTGGGGCTCCGCTCCTGTCCAGGGTGCCGCCCATTCTTCGTCCCCATACCAGTTTGCTCCAACGTCGGGTGATCCTGGGCACCCAGGGGCGGCTTCCGGGGACCCTCCTGCAGGCCTGGCTCCACCAGCGAGGGGGGGCTGGGCTCCTTGGTCCAACGACATGTCCTCCAGGCCGTGGGGTGCCCTGCAGAAGAGGCCCCGCACCTGAGCCAGAGCGGGGAGAGCACAGCTCGGAGAGCACAGCATATCAGCAGGACAGAGACCTGGCCGCCAGGAAGCTCACCTTCCGACGGCCTCAGGCAGCCTCACACCTTGAACCTATGGACAGGCTCGCCTCACGGGTCATCCGCAGCAGGGGAGCATCCGCTGGAGGACCCCCCCACCCCCACTGCTGGAGGTGCCCAACCCTGCTCGCTGCCCCTTTAAGTGAGGGGATGCCTCTGAGCGGAGCCCTGCTTCGAAGAAGAAATTTGCTGCATTTTGCCGCAGTATCTGGCTCCTAGGTCCAAGTGCTCCAGCGGTCTTCTGCTCCCTCGCTCTCTCGCACGCTCCCTCCCTACTCTGTCTTGTTATCTCTGCCCGCACTCCTATTCGGGTCTGTGAAGCCACCGCTTCCTTCCCGTGGATGCCACTTAAGGCTGGCGGTAATGAAAAGCACCCGCTTTACACTCACTGCGCCCCAGCAGCACTACAGAGACACGGATCCCTTTGTTGCGAATAATTAATTTGGTTCCATATTGCATAACATCCTAAAAAGCTTTCCGGGGCAAATTCCCGCCGGCTGGACACTGTGATCTCATCAATATTGCATCGCACCAGGCACTACCGTGATGCGGTTTCATTAAAAATTTAATTTGTGGTTTAAATCTGCAGTGTTCCCTTGAAAAGGGCGGAGGAGGCTGCAAAGGGTGGGGGGCTGAGCAGGTCGGGGGGAGGGGGAATCCCAGGCCTCGGGAGACGAAGGGGGCCTTCCCAGGGCGGGAACAGGAGGCCATCTCCTATTGGCTGCCTGCCTCCCGCCAGGGCCTCCGCCCCCGGATCGGGAGGGGACGACCGACCATTCATAGAAAATGTTTCTCCCGAGCTTGCATCTGAGCCGCAGCTCCGGCTGCGCAGGCCCTGGCCGAGGCCCAGGGGGCGGTGGGGGGGCTTTCGTGGGAGGCCCCACGCCCCGAACCCCACCCAGTCAAGGTCAGAGCTGCCCCCCGGGCCTGCACGCCTGGCTGTGCGGCCTCCTGCGAGTCAGTGGCCCTCTCTGAGCTCAGGTTGTCCTGTCACCCCCTGAGGTCACCCCCACGTGGCCGCGGCTGGCTGTTCACGAGACCCCTGCTGGGAACTGCTGGTGCCTGAGAGCCCCGCCCCCACCCCCGTCCAATTTCTCCATCCGGAATTCACAGACCCCTCCCAGAGATTTCTTTTCCAGCGGGGGTTGGGGGAGGGGGCCGCGCGGAAGGGGCGCCGCGGAGGCCTCCCGGGGGGCGCCCTGCCCCGCGCGTCCCCGCGGCCGCCGACTGCGGAGGGCCGGGATTTGTGCCTCCCCGGCCGTCTTCTGACAGTGTTCCAGGGTGATTAAGTTAAGCCTCCCGGGCCGGCTGGAGAGAGGGGACAAATTGCTTTGTAAAATTGATTTGCTGCCTTAGCATTTACAGCTCAGGGCCTCTTCCTCCGCCCCCGTCCCCTCCCAGCGCGCGGGGCCCTCCCCTCCGCGCCTACACGGGTCACAGGCGCGCGTCCAGACAGGAAGCCAGCACACATGTCCTTGTCCACTCTGGTGGGCACTCCGCGAGTCCCCAGTGTCCCCGGCAGGGCAGAGGGCCGCCCAGAGCCCAGCCTGCGGAGTGACTAGCCCCCAGTACACCTGGAGGGGTGTCCCCCCGCCCCCAGGGAGCTGCGGGAAGGACAGAGGGCAGAGCTGGGGTCTAAGGATCTGAGGTTTGCAGGCTCCCAAGGAAGGGGGCGGAGCCAGTCAGGCCCAGGGTCTCTTGCCCTGGGGCGTGTTGGGGGGGGCGCGTTGTGCCCCCCGGGGCACCTTCCTCCATTCCTAGGAAAGCAGGTAGAGGCCGGGATACCCAGGGACTCACACGGCTGGGCGGCCATTCAGGGAAGGAGGGCGCGTTGGGCAACGGGGTCTGTCCAGACAGAAAAGTGTGGCTGTGTCACCATCTGGAACAGAAAAGGACAAGCAGCTCTTTCCTGGCAGAGAGGCCAGAGGTGCGTTTCAGGAAGCATGGGCTTGTAATGGAGACAGCCCGGCCTGGCAGCAACCCAGGAGCTGGCGGGACTCAGGGCCGCGGGCACCGCCCAGATGCTCCCTGAGCACTAGCGTGGTGCCCCTGCTGGACACTACGGGGCCAGGTAAGGATCGGGGGAGCCTGGCAGTGAGCTGGCCTGGAGCCTGGCTCCTCTGCTCGGGCTGTGTGACCTTGGACAGGTGGCCTCACTTCTCTGGGCTACGTCCAGGGTTAAATGGGATAAATCCTATAAAGCTCTTAGAAGGGTGCTGGCCCGCGGAGGCGCTCAGTGAATGCCGATTATGATTACATGGCCGTCTTTCCCTCCCTCAAGGTGTTCAGGCACCAGTAATGGTGTCAGGGAAGGACGAAGATGAGCCAGGGGGGGTCCTGGAGTCAGGGCTCTTTAGTGCCACGCAGGGGTAAGGACGGACAGTAACGTGGCAGGCTGGACCCTGGCACACCACCCCCTCTTTTCTTTAAATTTAATTAAATTTTTCACTTGTGGTAAATCACACATGAAAGTCACCTGAACTGTTTTCAGCGTGCACTTCGGTGGTCAGCACCGTCCCTGCTCGACCTCTTCTTCTTGCCAAAGTGAAATTCTGTCCCAGTTAACACCCCCTCCCTTCCCCGTCCTCCAGCCCCGGTGCCCCTGTCTGCCCTCTGTCTCTGTGAATGTGACTCCTCTAGGGGCCTCGTGTGAATGTCCTCGCACACGACTGGCCCTTTTGTGTCTGTCACTTCACTAAGCGTCGTGTCCCCAGGTTCATCCGTATGGCAGCAGGTGTCAGGATCGTTTTCCTTTTCAAGACTGAGGGATGCTCCATCGTATGGAGAGATTGCCTATCCACTCACCTGGCGATGGACACCTGGGTTGCTCCCACCTTTTGGCGATTGTGAGTCCTGCTGCTGTGAACACAGGTGTGCACATAGCTCTTTGAGACCCTGCTCTCACTTTTTTTGGGGGGCGGTATATACCCAGAAGTGGGATTGCTGGATTATGTGATCCCTTATGTTTTTGTTAGTTTACAACTGCAGACAGTGAGGCTACCCAGAGGAGCTCCGGAGCCTGCCCTGGGGTCCCCGCCCCCCACCCCTGCGCCAGCCCCTCTGCACTTGTCCCTTGGCCCCTGGAAGTCCCCCTGGGAGAGGTGGTCTGTGAAGGGTGCACCGAACAAGCATCATTGCTCACATCATGGGAAGGGGGCCCTGGGCTGACAGTGGCCACTCACTGACAGCCTTGACTGAGTATGGCCACGTCCCCGGTGCTGGGATCATATTTGTGAACAGCCAGATGAAGGCTCCCAAGGAGAGAGACAGACTAGGAGCAGATTCAACAGAAATAAGAAAGCCGTAGGGAGCACGGGCTGCAGGCTCTGGGTCACGAGAGGTAGGAGATGGGTGCCTCTGTCCTCAGCAGCCACCTCAGCTTCTGCTGGACCTTGGGAGTCCCCGGCCCTGGCAGAGGAGGCCTGTGTTGCTCTCCGTGACTCAGATAAGGAGGTCCAGCACAGGGGCTTCTGCGGCTGTGCCCTGTGTCCCCAGAACCTGCTCATCTCCCTGGGGGTGAGCAGAACTTCCTCGGCTGGGATGGGCTCTGCCGTCAGGAGAGCTTGTCATGCCCTAGAGCAAAGCCCGCCTCCAGGCCCTGCAGTGTCCCTGTAGTAGCCGAAGGACGCCCTCACGTCCCGGGGAACCCAGCTGCAGACCGGTGGCCCCTGTATTACTAGCATATTGGCCGAGTGGTTCCAAGAACTGTCCCCTCCCGGTAGCCTCGCGCTCTGACCCCTGTGGTTGGGAGCCTCCTGTGGTCAATGAATTGGGTTGGAATGAAGAGCGTCACTTGGGCCCGGGCACTGCAGACCTTCTGGGTCATTCTCTCTCTCTCTCTGCCCCGTGACCCAGCAACAGGGTCCCCGACCCGCTGCCGACCTGCGGCACCACGTATGGCGAGGGAGCAAGAAAGGAAACCTGTTGTCCCAGCCGCTGGTACCTCACGGCTGTTTGCAGCCTAGGGGCCCCCCGCCTGGCGCTGCGTCCCCCGAGGGGGGCCGGCCTGCCTTCCTGGGTCCTGCCCACGCGTGGCTCCCCGGCTCTTGTTTCTTCTCTGAGGTAACCAGCACCCTTTGAATAACTCCCTATGCTGCGTGACTTGACCCCCGTTAGCCTCCTGGGTGCACGGGGCGCCTGCCTGCCGGGAGAAGCTGTGTGAGCCGCACCAAGTAACACGGCACTGGGATGGGGGCTGGGCGCCGGGAGGGGTGGGGCTGGGCTGGAGAGGTGGGGGGGGGGGAGGGTGGCCATTGGGGAAGGACTGATGTGGTTGTACGGGTGTGTGTGTGTGTGTGTGTGTGTGTAGAAATGATGGGGTTTGGGGGTGATGGTGGGTGGCCCCGAGCTGATGGCCAATAAAGAATGCTGAGGGCGTCTTTGGTGCAAAAGGGTGATTTTATTAAAGCCCGGGGACAGGACCCGTGGGCAGGAAGCGCTGCACTGGGGTTGTGATATGTGACTCATTATATCCCCTCAGGTGGGGAGGGCATCAGGGACAGAGAAAGTCTCTAAGGAATGTTAGAAGCAAGGTTTCCAGGGCCGTGAGGGGGTAGGTGTTGCCAGGGAAACTCCATTTATTACCACATAGGAAAACCTCCGTCCTGAGACCCTTCAGATGCACATGGGGCGGGGGGTGGGGTGGGGTTGGGGGGGGAAGCTTGGAGGATGATGGCCTGTATATACCTTGGGGGAGTTGAGACAGGGGGAGTTTCCAAAGGAAGTTTTATATGTTACTGTAGACTTACAGGACCCTGGAGGCTGGGGTAATGTTAAGCTAAGATTGGCTTTTGCCCCCAGCAAAGTGTCATCATCGAGGCAGCTGGACTCCTAGAGGGAGGTCACTCTGCCTGCTTCAAGGACTTGTCAGTGGGCCGTAGGCAGTATGGGGATTTAATTTCTCGCTTGCCTTAGTTTCCCGCATCACCATGGCCAGTACTTAACCCCCTTTACTTTGTTCTTGGGGGGTCGGGAGTGTCGGAGGAATATCACACATCCACGGCGGGGGGTGTGTGTGTGCGGTTAGCCTGCACTTTGCCCTCAGCTTGCCCCACGCTCCCTCGATAGGAATAGACGGTACTGGTACATGTGTGCGTGTGCACACGGGCATGTGTGTCAGAACATTAAGGGAACACTCCCGCCTCCAGAGGCCATGTTGCCAGTCCCCCAAGCCCGGGTCCCAACACCAGCTGCGCGTCCCTGCACAAATTGATCCGAAGGCCAGCGAGCACGTCTGAAACCTAGAGACGACAGCACCCACAGGGGCGTGGGGAGGCGGCAGGCGAGGAGGTGAATAATCACTTGGCACAGAGTCTGGACATAATAGATGCTCAATTCACCGCCCATCCGGCCAACCCCGCTATCTGCTCCGCCGTCGCCCCGCCTGCCCACTCGCGCCCCTGGCTGCCGGGGGAGGGGGGTCGGCCCTCGCCCACTCTGTTCACACTGCCGGAGGCGCTGCTGTTTGTTCACAGAGCCCAGCACCAGCCACGGGCTCTCGGCTCTGCGGCCTCCAGGATTCCTGTGGTTGGGATCCCGACTCCTCTTGATTGTTTTTAAAGTGTTTTGCTGCTGGGAAGCCCCAAGCCTCTCCGCAGAGGGACATAAATAAAGGTAATAACTCAGCCGGTAGGCGGTTTCCCTTGGCTGTCCTCGCCGGGCACCCTGGCACGCTGCAAGCCAGCCCCACCTGTGAGCGCAGGGGAGGATGGACAGACCTCTCTCGCCCCCCGTTTTGGGGTCAGTTACCTCTTACTCCCTGAGCTGCCAGCCGAGAGGGGGTGGGCATAAGCTATGTGCCCCTGGCCGGAGCGGCACGGCCGAGGGTGGGGCAGGCCATCCTCCCAGGACGCGGCAGAGCAGCCAACAGGGTGAGGCAGGCCAGAGGGCGACGTCTCCATGGCCCTCCCGCCGCCCCCAGACGCAGATGGGGATGCAGAGACCAGAACCCAGAGCCAGGATGGGGAGGCAGCGAACTCTGGTGGGCTTGGGAGCCAGGGCAACCTCGGTACCAGCCCCGGCGTGCGCCGTGCGCTGTCTCTGCCCTTGGCCGGGTCCTGTCTGCTCCCTAAGCCTTGGTCTTTGCGTGGAGAATCAATACCATGAGTCCCCTCCTCCTGGGAGCTGGTTCCCAGTGTCATGCTTGCGACGCCCAGCTGAGTCCTGGTCTGGACTCTTCCCTGCAGGCGGGCCGGGTGAACGAGGCCTGCGGGGTTTTCCCAGCCCCCACCCACCGCAGACTAGACACCAGGCTCACCCAGGTGGTCATTGGGGGTTGAGCTTATCTTAGGTCAAAGGTGAGGGACGCCTGGGGGCTCAGTCTGTTAGCGTCCAACTGTGGCTCAGGTTGTGATCTCCGGTTTGTGGGTTTGAGCCCCACGTCGGGCTCTGTGCTGATCACGCCAAGTCTGCTTCAGAGTCTCTCTCTCTCTGCCCTTCCCCTGCTCACACTCTTTCTCTCTCAAAAATAAATGGAGTGCCTGTGGGGCTCAGTCGGTTGGTGTCTGACTTTGGCTCAGGTCATGATCTCATGGTTCGTGGGTTCAAGCCCCGCATCGGGCTCTGTGCTGACAGCTCAGAGCCTGGAGCCTGCTTCAGATTCCGTGTCTCCTTCTTTCTGACCCTCCCCTGCTTGCGCTGTCTCTCTCTGACTCTCAAAAGTAAATAAAAAACATAAAAAAATAAATTGAAAAAAAAGAGGGGGCACCTGGGTGGCTCTGTCGTTTAAGCATCTGACTCTGATTTCGGCTCAGGTCATGATCTCATGGGCGTGGGTTCAAGCCCCACTGCGGCCTCCACGCTGTGGAGCCTGCTTGGGATTCTCTCTCTCCCTGTCTCAAAAATAACAAATGAATAAGCTTAAAAAAACCAAGGTGGGACGGAAGGCTAGCTGGTGGCCCAGCCCCCGCTGGAGGAGCCTTACAGGGTGGGGGAGCTGGCCTCCTTCGGGGGCGTTTGCCCGGGAGCCTGACATCAAGCTGGATTAATTAGACCTGGCAGGCTTGAGCCTGAGAAGGCTAGAGGACCCCAGGCTACTTAACTTCTCAATTTTTATCTCTGACAGCTGAGGGCTTCTACCGCCCACCAACCCTAGGCCTCTGTCTTCCTTCCTTTAGAATTTGTGACAGCACTTTTTTTTTCTTTTACTTTTATACTTAGTAACACCTTTTTTTTTTTCACACCAAAATAGCCATGCCCGTGAGAAACAATTCAGACTGTACAGATATGTACCAGATGTGACCGTGTGGGGCCCCTTAGTTGTTTAGGGAGCTTCTGAGCCGGCAGGTGGGGAGGGGCAGGGGCGAGGTGGGGCTGGGAGTCTCTCCCCACAAAGCTAAAAGGGACCAGCAGGCAGCTTTGGAGGAAAGGAAGAAACCCCCAGACACAGGAGGAAGGGGGTGACGTCATGTGGGGGCCTGGGGGCCGCAGCAGGATGCTGGGGTGGGGGTGGGGGGTTGTGGCTGGAGGCTGGTCCCCCGTGAGAGCCAGGCCAGGCCGAGGTGGGTGACACGGCTCCCTCCGTGGATTCCCAAGAGGATGAGCAGGACGCAGGGGCAGAGGGCAGAGGGTGGGGGCAGGGGCAGCCAAGTAGGTCCCCAGAACAGGCAGGTGTCTCTGCCACCTCACCCCTGCAGGGAAGCTGAAAGGATGTATGGACGGGCCCGCACCCTCCCTCCCTCCCTCCCCTCCTCACCCACCTGCTCTCCACGGAGGAGCCGCCGGCTTCCCAGGGTTGGGGCAGCAGCGTGGGCGGCAGGCCGGGGCCGCTCTGACCTGGCCACCTTCCCCACGGCCCTGATGCTCCCTTGGCAGCACATGTCGCGACTGGGTTTTGCGCGGAGCCTCTGGCGCTGACCTCGTTGTCCGCCCTGAGTGTCCAGCCCTGATGCTCTTGGAACCCCAGGCACCGAGCCTCCTGCCCTCCCCGTCTCCTCCTCCGCCCTGATTCCACCCGACAAGGTCAGGCCGGCACCGGAGCCTGGCGTGGGGCGTGCTTCTCAAGGGGGCGCCACGCGGGCGGCTGCCTGCCCTCCACCCCTTGAACGAGAAGGGGAGCCCCGGGTCTGCACCCTGGGGAGTAACAGGCCATGGCCGTGGGCCCGGAAGCGTCGGAGGCTGCCGAGCGGTGCCCCGTCGGGGACCTGCTCCCTGACGCTGCCCGTGACGTGCGTGAAGGGGAACAGAAGGGCTTCTGGGAACCGGCTCCTTGTCTGCAGCAGTGAGGCACGTGGGTGGACCTTCCGCGGGGCCTCGGGGCTCACGCGTCTAGCACAGGGCATGGCACCAAATGAGAATGTCCACCTGTCTGTCCACCTCCCTCCCTCTCTCACCGCTTCCCTATCTACCGAACGGAGGGGCTGGATGTCCCAGTGAGAACCCTCTGCCTCGGGGCCCTGTGTCCCCTCTTGGTTACTGTCGGGGAAGCTCTCCGTGCTGGCGCTGGGCCCACACCGGCGGGCGCGTCTGCTATGAAGAGCACCTTCCCTGGAGGGACGTGTTAGTTCTCTCCCCATATATGGATGTGAACACTGAGGCTAAGAATGGTTAAGGGACGGGCTCCAGGTCCCAGAGCTGGTCCGGGTGGACTCGGGACTCCAGCCTGGTCCGCTGACGCCCACTCTCCTGTTTGTCATCCCTGCTCGGTGCGTGTGGACGGCTTCCGTCCTCCCCCAGGGCGACCGGACGCTCAGCGGCTTCCTCCCCCGGGACTCGGGGAGCAGAGGGCGTTGGAACGTCGCCCCCCAGCGGGCCGCTGCCTGGCGCCTTTGCTAGCCCGGCGGTGGCCGTGTGTGTGCTTATTCTGGTCCCGACAGGTTGAAGCTTGTTTGTCAAGACCTTGTCGGCACGGGGCTGCGGGGAGGGGCGCCTGTCTCCCACAGGGATGTTTCCTCGGGCTCTGCAAGCCCAAGCGGCCACGTTCAGGGTCATCTCCCCATAGGAGGGAGCTGCCGAAGGACTGGCCGGGGGCAGAAGGTGTCTTGTGTTTAAAACGAGGCCAAAGCTGTCGCCAACTCACGCAGACCGACGCAGAGGTGTGACTGAAATCAGGCAGGTGACATCAGCCTCTCCCCCCACCCCTGCCCGAGCCCCCCCTGCCTCCCCCAGTCCCCACGTCTGATTTCAGGTTCGCCTCTGCTCTGTCTCGCAGCCCCTGCAAACTGATAAGAAGTCTGCCCTCTGAGGCTGCATGAATAATAGAACTGAAATCATCCGTGGTTAAAAATAGATATTCTTCTTAATAAATATTTTACGTACTGTCTTTAGGATGTACAGAGCCCCTGACTGAAGAGTTAAAACAATCCCTGCTATTGAACCTGAAGAATATAGCAAAGGCTCAGCTCTGGCCCTGCCGGTGTGTTCCCGCGGCCGCCGCTCCCGCCTTGAGCTCACTTGGTGACGTCCGGTAGAAACACCCACACACGGGTGACACACAGCTGCCGCCGAGAGCAGCCTGGGAATTCTCGGGCACGTTAGTCACCTATGAGTTCTTGGGCAAGTCGGTTATAACATGCCCCTTGGTAAGTGAGTTCAGAAAAGCCAGAAGTAGGTTTTCGTGTTCCCGCTGTGCGGGACTTCCCCCCGGACTAGAAGCCGGCGTGTCCGGGGGCAGTCGTGGGGAGGGAGAGAACATTCTGGGTGGGGAGGCAGAAGTGGTTGGATTTTAAGGCAGTGGCCCATTTCAGAAAACTTTGCAAATGCAGTACAACCTTGAAGGTCTGCATTAATTAGGACACAGCATGATCTAGATAACAGCAAATGAATCCGAATAAGCTGCGGAAACGATCCCAGCCTTGACCGCCTCCCCCTCACATGAGCTTCCCCCAGAAGACAGGGGCAGGTGGGAGGTGCCGGATCTGCCCAGCACACAGACCACTTCAAAGTAAGCCGCATGATGCAGACTCCAAGAGAAGGGTTGGAGTGTCCTTATTTGACAGGACAGGACACTGGATACGGAAGGCGGAGTGTGGGGAGAGCACCACAGGTGAGCCAGGGGCCCACATCTCTGCCTGGAACAACTCCACATGCCACCTGGTTTCCCTGGACAGAGCACAGAGGCCCTTCCCTGTGAGGCCCGGTGTCTGGAGGAAGGACCATTCTCTCTCTCTCTCTCGTGCCCTCCATACCTTGAGGACATTTTGGTTTAGCACTCAGCACCCTGCATGGCATGGAGGGCTCCAGGTCTGTCTCGGTTCAGAGAGTGAGTTCCTTACGCACCTGACTTAGAGTTTGAGACATGTTGTTGCATGGTTGGATGGGTGGATGATGGATGGATGGATGATGGATGGATAGTTGGATGGATGGGTGGGTGAATGGATGGGTGGGTAGCTGAGTGTATGAATAGATGGGTGGGTAGATGGACGGATGGATGGACGGATGGATGGGTGGGTGGATGGATGGATGGGTGGGTGGGTGGACGGACAGACGGACGGACGGACGGACGGATGGATGGACGGATGATGGATGGATGATGGATGGATGGTTGGGTGGGTGGGTGGGTGAATGGATGGGTGGGTAGCTGAGTGGATGAATAGATGGGTGGGTGGACGGATGGATGGATGGTGGACGGATAGATAATTGGGTGGCTCGATGGGTGGGTGAATGAATGGGTGAGTGGATGGGTGGGTGGATGGGTGGCTGAAAAAAGGCACATTATATCAGATTCAGTAGAGAATTGATCACAGAATAAAAATGGGAGCCCAGTCACCTATATTTTTCCAGGGACGATCATGTAGGTGGCGATGTGCTTTGACCCTTCTCTTTTCCTGCATCCCTCTATGTGTTGCTTCCCAGTTCCTGACTGGAAAGGCAGAGCTTAGTGAGCAAGGGGAAGGGGGGGGATGGGCACAGACCTTGGGAGGACGGAACGTGAGCGATCATGGCGCCCGGGGCTCAGTGGGTTAAGCGTCCGACTCTTGATTTCAGCTCAGGTCATGATCTCACGGTTCTATGAGTTTGAGCCCCACATCGGACTCTGCTGTACTGACAGCACAGAGCCTGCTGGGGATTCTCTCTCCCTCCCTCTCTCTCTCTCTCTCTGCTGCTCCCCTGTTTGCTCTCTCTCTCTCAAAATAAATAAATTAACTTTAAAAAGAAGAAGAATAAAGATCAAGGAGCAGACGCTGGGTGTCTCCCTCGTGGTCAGCCCCGAGCGCCAGGGCGCAGGCTGCGTGCCGCTGTCCGGAAGACAGAGGCACCTCAGGATGCTTTGATGTTTCCTCATGTTCTCTGAGCAAAGCTGGTGCTTGAATGTCAGGCAATCAGAACTCAGCACCCACTCAGGCTCCCAAAAGGCTAAGCGTTGTGGGAAACACGAAGGAAGTTAAAAAATTAAAAATAAAGAAACCCTATTATTTGCATAGAAGAGATATTTAAGATGACTCTATGCTGCTGTACCTACGTTCATTTTACATTTTTGATTTTGGAAGGGAAGAAAATCACAAAATGTTTTCATTTCTCTGTGATTGCATATACTCCTAAAATATTAAACGATTGCTTAATAATTGATTAAAACTAATCTCAGTGGGAGCCAGTCACCCATTTGGCAGGAACTCTTTAAACTTTTAGGGGCTTTTAGCTCCCTCTGGCCGCCTAACCTTTTTCTTGTCTGATTCATTCAGGCCTCAGCCAACATCGTGCCTTTTGTGGAGCTAGGCTATCACAACGGCTCTGTTGAGCCGCGGGATGGCCGGCCAGGCTGCGGTCAGGAAAAGGAAGGTCCTGGACACTGTCTGATGAGGAAGTGAGGGGCGGCAGGAAGGTCCCCCGATAATCCTGCCTCAGTTTCGAAGTCACAGAATGGGCGTCAGGTTTATGAGTGGTGTGGCCTTCAGAGCCACTTAAGTTGTCTAAGACTTGAGTTTTTCCCCACAGTGACAATAATGTCTGCCTCCTGTTTTCCACGGGAACACAAAAATCAGTGGGCAACATGCTTCTAGAATGTGGGCTCAGGTGTCAGACTGCCTGGCTTCCACCTTCCTCAGCAGGAACTTGGACAAGTTCATAATCCTCTTGAGGCCTCAGTTTCCCCGCCTGTAAAATAGAGACCTAGAAACCCCAGGCTGAGCAGAATAGGTGGGGCAGTCTCAGCATTAGCCAGGGTGGCGAAGGCCTCTGCCACGGTCCCCCTGCTCAGTAAGAATGCAGGGAGACTCTGATCGGACTTCTCTGTGGGAGGAAGAGTGGCTATGGGAACCACAGAGTCTCCCAGAATGAGCATAGTCTTTTTTTTTTTTTAACTTTTTTAATGTTTTATTTATTTTTGAGGGAGAGAGCACGGGGTGGAGAAGCACAGAGAGAGGGGGGCACAGATGGTCCGAAGCGGGCTCTGCATGGATAGCAGCAAAGCCCCATGCGGGGCTCGGACTCATGAACTGTGAATTCGAGTCCTGAGCTGAAGTCGGACGCTTCACCGACTGAGCCACCCGGGCGCCCCAGTTTCCCCCTCTTAAAGAGGGACGTGCAGGCCCATGTTTGTAGCAACAACAGGACTCACAATCGCCAAAAGGTGGGAGCACCCAAGCGTCCGCCAGGGGATGAAGCATAAACAAGATGCAGTCCATCCGCACAGTGGAATATTATTCAGTCCTAAAAAGGAGGGAGACCCTGACACGTGCTACGAAGCAGACAGGTGAAGACACGAAGACATGGTGCTCTGGGCAGTGAGCCGGTCACAAGTCACAGAGACAAACACACTTATGGTTCTGCTCGTACAGGCCCCTGGGGCTCACATTCTCACAGAAATGGGGTGGACGCCGGGCGTCGGGGAAGGGGGCGGAGTTAGGGTTTCCAGGGGACAGAGTTTCAGTCTGGGACGGTGACAATGTTCAGGAGATGGGTGGCGGCTGCACGGCAGTGTGAACGCATTAGTGACACTGAACTCCACGCTTACACATGGTTACGATGGTACATTTTATATTGTGTGGCTTTTACCACAATAAACAATAGTAATTAAGAGCCAAGCTAAGCTCACCTGCTGTTTGTCACGAGCGCGTCATCTTAGTTGGGGCCAGACCTCGTTTGCTGTCTGTGGACAGCGCACGGCTGACCTTCCTGGCTCTGCATGGATGGGCCCCCTCCGGAGAGCAGAGCTCACTGGGCTGGGGAAGGGGTGAGGAGCGGGGGTGGGGACGGGGAGCGGGTGAGGCCTCGCCCCCTGCTGCCTCCCACACAAGAAGCCCCAAAGACACAGGAGTAGAGATGGGCGCAGGGAGTGGAGATGAACCCAGCCCTTTTGGGGGGCAAGGCTCTTTGGGAAGATGGACCTTAGAAACATACCCAGCCAGAGCTCCTGGGGAGCAGATCCTGCCTGGTCATAGCGGGTGCGGCCTGGCATCGTCACTAGATGGTGGAGTGAAGAAGGGGGGCCCAGCCAGGCCTGCATCCAACTCTAGGATCGCGGAGGACAAGAAGAGTGCTTTCCTTTTTTTGTTTTTTTTTTTTTCAAAAAATTTTAATGTTTTTATTTATTTCTGAGAGAGAGAGAGACAGCCTGAGCAGGGGAGGGTCAGAGAGAGAGAGAGAGAGACACAGAATCTGAAACAGGCTCCAGGCTCTGAGCTGTCAGCACGGAGCCTGATGTAGGGCTCGAACCCACAAACTGTGAGATCATGACCTGAGCCGAAGGCAGACGCTCAACCGACTGAGCCCCCAGGCGCCCCGAGGAGAGTGCTTTCCGAGACCCCGTGAACAGGGATGTGAGCCTCGCGCAGAGCTTATGGCAGGGAGAGCGCTTCCGCATGGTTCATCTGCATCTCTTACATCTGCTCTGTCCCATCCTGTGTCCATTCTAAGTGGGCAAGCCAGGCCTCCTTCTTGGAGGCGGTGGGGCCGGCCTGGGGGAGGCCCGGGTGGGGGAAGTGAGGTGGGGGCGCCTTGCACGGAGGGTCCCACACACTCAGCAGCTGCTGAGGGGCTCAAGCACGCAGCGCTCCGAACGCGGGTCCTTCCTCCTCGGATGAAGTCAGCGCGTGTGCCATCAGTGCAGAGCGGGTCCCAAAGTCCCCTCCTGCTCCTCCTGTCCCGCCCCCACAGCAACCACCTTTAACTGTTTCTACAAATGATTACGGCCGTCACCTCTGGGAGTCTACACAACTCCTCGTGGGCCCTATCTTGATTCACCCACTTCACAGGCGATCTGTCCAGGTCTGGCTGTGCTGACAAGGGCGCCCACCTCCCCTTAGCGTAAGGCCCCCGGGGGTCCTGGCGCACTTTGCAAGCCCAGTCTCTGCGTGGGCCTGTCTGCAGCCTCTGTCCTCCTGGGAGGGCGCCGGGCCGCCCTGCCCTGCGTCTGCCGCTCTGCCTCAGTTTCACACGGGCAGGCTGGTCGTGTCTACTGTCCTGTGGCAGTGACCCACTTGGGGCTTTGGCTGCAGGGCGATGCTCTCCCCTCCAGAGATGATCGCATGGCCGTGCGGGGCAGGCGCCTCGGTCCCACGTCCTTCTCTGGGTTCCCAGGCTCTGGGGGGCTCCCAGGACCGCGTGCCTGGGGGCTTCCCTGGGCTCTTCACCTCCACCGGGCGCAGAGTCCCTCCTCGTTCTCTGGATGGGGGACCAGGCCTCAACAGTCATGCTCCTCCCCCGGCATCTTGTGGGCTTTTTCCTTCCCTTTATGGGGGGTGGCCCCTGCCCTGACCCCTCTCATCCCTATCACCCTCTGGCTGTGTTTGGACTCCATCCCCCGCCCCCTACTCAAGGCTGCGTCCTCGGGCCACACCTCCAGGTGCAGACCTCTGTTGTCCCAGGTTCTAGTCACCTCTCTTTCTGCCACTGCGTCCTGAGCATCACTTTGGTATCTTGGACTTTCTCGTTCGTTTGGGCTGAGGCCTCCGTCCGGGAGGCAGGCTGCCTGTGCGTGTGGGAGGCAGACAGGATGGTGGGCTGCGGGCGTGGGGGGGTGGTCTCTGAGGTCTGGCAGCCTGTGCTGGGGTCGGGAGGGCTCCCTGGGGGCCACCAACACCCTAGACCTCGATGCCTCCACGTGCAGAGGGAAGGCTGAGACCCAGGGTGACGTGGTGTGTCCAAGGTCACATAGCGGAGTAGCGGCCAGAATCCAGAACCCACGTCCCCTTGAGTGGGGAACCGAAGCCCCTCTGCGGTGCTCCCGTACTCGGCGCTGCGGCTCCGAGGGCTGCGCAGCCCTTCCCCGCCCAGGGTCCTGTCTGCACATGCATCTCTGACGTACGTGTGCGCACATACATGGCCTTGAGGGTCCCTCCAGCTGGGCGGGGCGGGGGTCATCATCTCCCTTGCAGAGGAGGCAAACCACGGCATAGAGGGAACATGGATGCGTCCTGGGAGGCCAGGACCTAGTCCGGGACTCATTCTTCCACGACCCTCCTTCAAGTCTAAACAGCTCCACGGAGAACGAAGGCGTTCCGTGATCCACTCAGCTTTGTCCCACCCCAGCAAACCCTGATGGGGAAACGGATGGAGATGGCTTTTATGCTTGCTTTTGCCCCACGCATGCCCGGAGGAGCACCTGCTTGTCTGAGGGCAAAGCACAGAGCACCCTCCTGGTTCCCCCCGACCCCAAGGAGGGCAAGGCTCCTGCCTCCAGGAAGCATCCCGTCTGTGGGAGGAGGTGAGGCACTCGGGCCAGGCTTGCAGGTGGGGGACAGGTGAGAGGCCTGGTGAGGCCCCAGTGGGTAAGCAGGAGCTGGCAAGGTGAGGAAGTTGGGGGGGGCTCTGTCCGCCATGCCTGCCAGAGGCCGGGAGCCTGGGGACTGAGTGCGGGGTTGAGGTGCAGGGGGCACGGGCTTGGCAGCAGAGGAAGCAGGGACCAGTCACAGAGGGACCCTTAGTCCAGGCCACGTTGCTTGGACTTTGTCCTGAAGGCAACAGGGAGGGTTTGGAGCAGGAGAGGGACACGGCCAGATCTGCGTTTTCCGGGAGACTGTTCTGGCTCAGGATGGAGGATGGGCCTGGGGACCCAGGGGACAGTTGAGGACGCCAATTGCCTAGAAGGTGGTGCTCAAGACCCAGGCCCAGCTGGCCCGTTCTCTGGCTGCACAGGCCACTCTTCAAATGGGATTTCCCTCCATCAGACCTGTGGCAGGACAGACAGTGGACACGCACAGCTGGAGGCATGCAGGCAGTTCCCTTGAGTCCTGCCTCTGCGTGGGGGGCTCTGGGCCACTCTGGTTCTGCACCACGAGAGAGGCAGGGTGCTGCCCTCTGTCACTTCCTCTAGAGAAGGTGTGTGCTGCCCAGGGAAGCAAAGCCGTACCCCTCACCCCAGAACTATATACCCCGAGTTGAGCTAGGGAATAGACCCCCCCCCACCAAAGCCCATGTTCTGGGTTTGAGAGGGTCTGAGTTCAAGCCTGTTCTTTGGTCAGGTCATTGCTGGTTCTGGGCAGTGAGCACAGTGCTGTCACACACTTGTGCTAAGGGCAAACGGGGCCACCCTGATGGAGACTGACTGCTGGTCTGTCAAGAGCCCTTGTCCCTGTGGCTTGTCACTTGCTCCAAGGGAAGCCAGCTGCCATGTTGTGTGTACCCGATGGGGAGGTCCATTCGGCAAGGAGCTGCAGGAGGCCTTTGGTCAACAGCTAGCAGAGAAGTGAGGCCCGTGGTCCCATAGCCTGTGAAGTACTTCATCAGGCCCACAGACCGGGAGTGAGCTTGGCAGCGAATTCTCCCCCAGTCGAGCCTTCGGAGGAGAATGCTGCCCTAGCCAATAGCTTGATTGAAGTCTGTGGAGAGACCCTGGGCCAGAGGATCCAGGGAGGCCATGCCTGGATTCCTAATCCGCAGGCATTAGAAGTTGATAATAAATGTTTGTTGTTTCAAGTCACTTACGAAAGAAAACAAAAGAAAAAATAAGATCCTTTGTCATGTAATTCCATTCCCAGAAATGTGTCCCAAGGAAGAGAAATGCTGAAAAAGCTTTAGAATCAAGATATTCACAATGCTATCATTTATAAGTCACAAAACAAGGGAAGAAGGAAAGAAATCTTAAATACCCAGTGATAAGGGACTAACTGATTACGTGGGAGGCTGGCTCGGTATTAAAACACTAGTCACCCCTCAACACATGGGTTCTTTATGAAATTTTATTTTATTTTATTTTATTTTATTTAAGTAAACTTGATGCTCAACTTGGGCTCAAACTCACGACCCCAAGATCAAGAGTTACACGTTCCACTGACTGAGCCAGCCAGGTGCCCCCCTACCAAATTTAAATAATTTGAAAACATGTATGTGAAATAAAAGGAGACCAAGTTGTAACTATCACACGAGCATGTCCCTGCCACATGCACGATGAAAGTAATACTTGATGTGCAGTAAGAAAGAAGTTTACCAAAATGTGTACCGTGTGAAGCATGGGTGATTTTTTTCTCCCCTTCTTCTTAAAAAAAAAATTCCAAATATCCTATAATAAGCAGTGACTTGGTTGTAAATTGCTTGAAGTCGGGGACTGTCACCCAGGTGTGACCCTGGTGTCCCCAGCACCTAGCACAGCATGAGATCCATTTCTGTCCCATGGATAAGGGAGTATTGCTTTTACAGCGGAAAAAACCCCAGGAAACTTTATTTAATTAAGAACATTAACTTTCTCTGGCCGTCAAAGCCGGAGCCACCCAAGGAGAGCCGGGCTTTCCAAACACTCAGGCCAGCAGGTAAAGCTCTCCCAAGGGGACCCATGACCCAGGTCCGGCATGGCCAACCTCACGGCCGACGGCTCTGGATGAAGAAATACAGGCTCCCTGCCCCTCGGCGCCTGCCTTCCCGGCCTGGCTGTTCCCGCCGCACCTGCTGCTGACCTCCTAGGCAAGGCTGTGTGCTGAGGCTTGAGAACAAACCCACCTTCCAGGGAAATTTGGTGGGAGAATGTGGGCCAGAAATCCGCCATGGGACCGTCACACCACAGACATCTGTTGCTGCCGCTGTTGCCTTGAACAATCCAGTCTCGCCAATTACCCAGAGATCAGAGCCTCCTTGTGCCTGGGGGAAGGGCTACGGGCTGTGGTGATTTGCAAAAGCGGCTGCTGATGTTTGGGGACAGGCGGACAGGCAGACAGGCGGACCGGCCAGCTTTGAGGGCCTCAGTCTGTGACATGGAATGCCTGTGTCTTCCACACATCAGGTGCTTTGCCACAGGCTACCTTGCGGGGTTCACCCTTAATGTCGAGTCACAGAATTTAGTGCAGGCTGGTCTTTGGTCCTGACCCTTCATTCTATAGGCGGGGAGCAGGATGGCTGTGTGGGGCTGACCCAGGCCATTGGGTGGCTCTCTGGGGGGACCTGGTGGCATTTGGGGCAGGGTGGCTGTATCAGTCACGGCTTTCCAGAGAAACAGATGAATAGGATAGATAGAGAGGGAGACAGAGACAGAGAGAGACAGGGATTTTAAGGAACAGGCTCACGAGATCATGAAGTCATCTGAAGTTGGCTGTGCCTGTCGGGCAGGTGGGAACTTCCAGCAGGAGTTGTGGCTGCATCCTGAGCCCCCAGGCGTCTGAGGCTGAATTCCTTCCTCCTAAGGGGAGCTCAGTCTTTCCTCTTAAAACCTTCACCTGATTGGGAGAGGCCCTCCCACATTCGGGAAGGTCATCTTCTTTACTCAGCGTCCCCAGAGTTCCGTGTTACTCTCATCTAAAACACACCTTCCCAGCAACACCTAGATGGGTGCCTGCGCAAACAACCAAGCACCGTGGCCCAGCCAAGTCGACACAGAAAATCGGGCATCGTGGCGGTGTTGTGTGTGCGCATCGAGGGACATTTGGCAACCCTGGCGTGCTGCAGAGATGTGCTCCTGAGTCAGGAAAGGTGGTCAGAGAGCCAGAAGCTACCTGGGCCCTCAGGCCAGTGCTCCGGGTGCCGGCTCTCTGTCCCATCTACCTTCTCTGCTCAATCTGGGTGGTCCTGAGGCTAAGGAATGCCTGCTTGTCCGTCCTCCAGGGCAGGGGCTGGGTCCTAGCCCCGCCGTGGGCCTCATGTGACTTCCCACTTCCCTGCTTGTGACTTCTCTGACCATCAGTCGAGGCCCCCGGCTGTGGGTGCCTCCGCCGAGCCGCCACAACAGCGGCTTTGGATACTAGCCCAGAAATCAGAGATTTCTGTAATAATTAGAGATCATCTGAGGTCCAGCTCTCGGGGAAGGCACGTGGTAAAATAGAGCTGTTTCATTTCATCCCCAATTGTGAACTGTGATATTAGAAATTCTGATGCGCGGTCCATCCTGACTCCCAGCTCTTGTCCTTTGGAAAGCGTGCTGTCTGCCAGTCGGTGTCAAGGTTGATAATGGGGCGCCTGTTGTTTAACCCTTGATATTTACCAACTCTGGTCAGTTCACCAATCCTCAGTCCCAAATTTGCTAAAGTAAATGCTATGCCCTTTTCAGAGAGCTGTCATGCATAAAAACTGCCACTGTGCTCGCTCATCCCTGTCCCCCAAGTGAGCCCCAGCGGGCAGCCTGCTGGCACTTTGGGGGTGCTCCGAGGACAAGCCTATGGTGCCGATGACTGCCGCTCCCACTTTCTTTCCCAGCCCAGGCTGACCGCCTAGGTCCAGGGCCCCAGACCAAGTTGGGGGTCGGTCCTGCAGGCGAGAGCACATCCAGGAGAAGCAAATGCTTGACCCTCCACCACTGGTGGTTGGCGGGGCAGGGGGTGGGTCTGGCTGTGCAGTGCCTGGTGCGGGGAGGAAGAAGGGACGGGGGTATGTGCAGGGGCTTCAGCTCCCCCTGCTTGGCTGCGATGCTCCCATCCCCCTCTGACCCAGACCGCCACCCTCACCACTGTCCACCCCACCCAGAGGAGAAGGGAGGACAACAAGACAGGGAAAGGAGACAGAGGGTCTGGGGCACAGTGGCAAGTGACACAACAGCGGGTCTGGACCCCAAGTCACCGTGACCATAATAAGCTGCCGTGGATTGAGCATTTTTTTCTGTGGGGAAAAAGCCACAGTGAATGTCAGTGTCCAGCTTGTATCAGGACATGACAGTATAAGGACACGGTTCATGTGTGGCACTTCAGTCTAGTGCTTCTGCATTGTGGTCTTTTTGTAAAGTTAATACTATGGTTCTTTTACTGAAATCATTGCAATAGGTATTTGCGAGCCCATGGTTACTCGTCTCTACTGACAAGCAGGACTGTAGGTCGAAGACACAGCCCTGCCCTCTCCAGGCTCATACTCTGCAGGACATACAGGGGTAGACTGTCCGAGGTGAAACAGCTCACCTACCAAGCGTCTGCGGCTCTGAATCCCACCTCTAACAATCTCAGAAAGGGCTGCTTTTCCCAAGATGATCTAAGTCATTGATTTCATTCTCACAACAACTTTATGGGATGGACAGAAAAGAGCTACCCTCACTCCATTTTACAAGTGAGGGAAGCTACAAAGCTGTTGAGTGGTGAATTCTGAGCAAGAACTTCTATTCCTTGGCCAGAGATTCATTTATTCATTTGCCCATCCATCCACCCCCCACCCATCCACCTGAGAATCCATCCATCCATCCATCCATCCATCCATCCAACCATCCACCCACCCATCCACCACCCACCCATCCACCCAAGAATCCAACCATCCATGCAACCATCCATCCACCCACCGATCCACTCATCCACCTGAGAATCCATTCATCTATCCATTCACCCACCCATCCATGCACTGCCAGGCCTAGGACTAAGTGCTTTTTTTTAGATGTTTTTAACATTTTTAAAAAAATGTTTATTTATCTTTGAGAGAGAGAGAGAGCGGGGTAGGGACAGAGAGAGAGGAGGGCAAAGGATCCAAAGCAGGCCCTGTGCTGACAGCAGAAAGCCCGATGTGGGGCTTGAACTCACAAACCATGAGATCATGACATGAGCCAAAGTCGGAAGCTTAACTGACTGAGCCCCCCAGGTGCCCCTGAAGATAGCTTTCAAAGAACTCCCAGTCTGGAAGCTGTTTGGATCCTGTAGGCAACAGCGGTGGTTTATGGTCTCATTATTTCAGGCTTAGCTTTGCTCCTCAGGCACAGGCTGGGGACGGCAGAGTCACCTGTAACAGATGGCTCTGGTTGAGCTTCCACGCTGGCACGACCTCGTGGCAAGGCACGGGGCAGAGCGCTGACACCCCACGAGAAGCTGAGGATCCCAGGCGAGGCGCTGAGTAGGATTAACTGTGCCGGAGCCTTCGTGTGTGATTCTGGGTGACGGGTTTCCGGTATCTCCCCGGACACTAAGACGTAGCACATCTCCTTGTGACGGATTAATGGCTCTAATGTCATGAGCACTTTGATCTATAGCTTACCTTCTAGTGTGCCCTCCCTAGCCTAGAAGATTCTTAGAGACAAGTTCTCGGGCAGCAGGGCCAAGCAGAGGCTGCTCTCTTATGAGAGGAGGGCACCGTGACAATACAAGGACACTGGGAAGCACGTGGGCGGAGGGTCGGCTTGGGGGCCGCTCCCCACCTTGCGGGCCGCGGGCGGCCTCTCAGGGCTGGGGCTGTCAGGAAGTGACTCCTCACAACCAGAGTCACAAGAGACTGAGCGGTAGCCCCGGGTGGCCGCGCGCCTCTCCCCAGTGGAAGGGAGGCGGGCAGGTCCACAGCAGCCTCTGGCGGGCGGCGGCTCGTCTCTCCCGACGCCGAAGCCGGGCCAGCCGCACTCGCGTTCCGTCCGCCGTTTGCGCCTCTCACGGCAGACCCGGCAGACCCGTGAGGGGCCACGACGCGGCTCGTTGACGGGCGGGAAGTCCTCCAACGGGGCGCAGCAGCTCGTCAGGACAGAGCGGAGCGAGGCCGCGGGTCCCGGGCTCCACCCCCTTCGCCTTCCCCGCGCCGCACAGCCGCAGCCTTGCCTTCGAGGGCCCAGACTTCGCCGCAAGAACCTAGACGTCCGCGTGTTTTCCGCGGAGACCAAATTATAGGCCGAAAAAAACCGTGTGTGGGGGGCAAACACATGTAATTCCCGGACACCCGAGAAAACAAACAGAGAAGATGGATTTATGCCTGCATCCGGCAGCCAGACGATCGCCAGCCTCTGGCCGTGGGAGTGGAGACCGAGCCAGAACAGGGAGCTGCGCTCCCGGGAGACGTCTGCGCGCAGCGGGCGCTGCTGGGGGCGCTTCTGCGGGGAGGACAGGGCGTCACCGGCCCCCGCCTGCCGGTGCCCGACAGACAAACACGTCCCTGTCCTCTGGGAGCCCCTAGCGCTCGTGGGGCCCCCCACTCACTCCCTAGAAACACTGAATTCTGCCACCGATTCGGTCTCAGCCACATGTATTGGCGGTGTGTGTGTGTGGTATGTGGTGTGTGTGGTATGTGGTGTGTGTGGTGTGTGTGTGGTGTGTGCGGTGTGTGCGGTGTGTGTGTGCGGTGTGTGCGGTGTGTGTGTGTGGTGTGTGCGGTGTGTGTGTGTGTGTGTGTGTGTGTGCGGTGTGTGTGGTGTGTGTGTGCAGTGTGTGCGGTGTGGTGCGTGGTGTGTGTGTGTGGTGTGTGTGGTGTGTGCGGTGTGTGTGTGTGCGGTGTGTGTGTGTGTGTGTGTGTGTGTGTGTGTGCGGTGTGTGTGCGGTGTGTGTGTGTGGTGCGGTGTGTGCGGTGTGTGTGTGTGATGGTGTGTGTGTGTGTGGGTGTGTGTGAGGTGTGTGTGTGTGGTGTGTGTGCGGTGTGTGTGTGTGGTGCGGTGTGTGTGTGTGCGGTGTGTGTGGTGTGTGCGGTGTGTGCGGTGTGTGTGTGTGTGTGTGTGTGTGTGCGGTGTGTGTGTGCGGTGTGTGCGGTGTGTGCGGTGTGTGTGTGCGGTGTGTGTGTGTGTGTGCGGTGTGTGTGTGTGGTGTGTGCGGTGTGTGTGTGCGGTGTGTGTGTGCGGTGTGTGTGTGCGGTGTGTGTGTGCGGTGTGTGTGTGCGGTGTGTGTGTGCGGTGTGTGTGTGTGGTGTGTGCGGTGTGTGTGTGCGGTGTGTGCGGTGTGTGCAGTGTGTGCGGTGTGTGTGGTACAGGCGGCGTGTGTGGTGTTGGAGGCGCACTGTGGGAGGGACTGAGGAGTGGGGTTGGGGGTGGGGGGCGGGGGGCAGTTTCCGGAAGAACAACTCACAGGTGACAGAACTGGACGGATCCAGGGGCGTCGGCTGCCAGCCACCTACGCTGTGTCACACATCAGCTCAAAGGAAGTTAGCGCGGTCTTGGGGGCGCGGCCGCTGGCGCCTGGGCTCGGGTCCCGACCTCGGCCACCACCGGGAAGGTCGCGCTCCCTCGTCGTCTGGAGCGGCCGCGGGCGGTGGGGCTGAGGCCTCGCGCGGTCCCGGGCCGGGGGCCCCTCCACGGAGCAGCTCCCGACGCGGCGGCTTGAGGGAGCGGGAGGGCGGGAGGCAGGGCCTGTCCGCAGGGTGGAAGTCTCGGCCACTGGCCACCGCATCATGCGCGACGCCATGACCTTCGCTGCCGTCTGTTTGCAGAGGCTCTGGGTGGGCCACGCTCCGGGGGAGGGGGCCACGCTGGAGGGAGGGCCGCAGGGGGCCACGCTCCGGGGGAGGGGCACGCTCGGGGAGGGAGCCACGCTCAGGGAGGGCCCACGCTCCGGGGGAGGGCCCACGCAGGAGGGGACACGCTCCGGAGGGGAGGGAGCCACGCTCCGGGGGAGGGAGCCCACGCAGGGGAGGGGGCACGCTCGGGGGAGGGCCACGCTCCGGGGAGGGCCACGCTCCGGGGAGGGCCACGCTCCGGGGGCTGCCGCTCCAGGGGAGGGCCACGCTCGGGGGGAGGCCCACGCAGGAGGGGGCCACGCTCCGGGGGAGGGCCACGCTCCGGGGGAGGGAGCCACGCCAGGGAGGGGCCACGCTCGAGAGGCACGCTCCGGGGAGGGGGCCACGCTCGAGAGGAGGGCCACGCTCGGGGAGGGCCACGCTCCGAGGGAGGGGCCCACGCAGGGGAGGGGCCACGCTCGGGGGAGGGGCCCACGCCCAGGGGAGGGAGCCACGCTCGAGGAGAGGGGAGCCACGCTCCGGGGAGGGCCACGCTCAGGGGGAGGGGCCACGCTCGGGGGAGGGCCCACGGGGAGGGCA
Source organism: Proteles cristata cristata (assembly GCA_017311185.1). Lineage (NCBI taxonomy): Eukaryota > Metazoa > Chordata > Mammalia > Carnivora > Hyaenidae > Proteles > Proteles cristata. Next base: position 104,560 of record JAESUZ010005498.1, read on the forward strand.
CGCTCCGGGAGGGTCACACTCCGGGGGGAGGGGCCCACGCGGGGAGGGCCACGCTCCGGGAGGGAGTCACACTCCCGGGGAGGGCACGCTCAGGGGAGGGGCCCGCGCTCCGGGGGAGGGCCACGCGGGGAGGGGGCCACGCTCCGGGGGAGAGAGTCACACTCCGGGGGAGAGGGGGCCCACGCAGGGGGAGGCCACGCTCCGGGGGAGGGAACCGCACTCCGGGGGAGGGGGCCACGCTCAGGGGAGGGGCCACGCTCCGGGAGGGCCCCACGCGGGGGGCCACGCTCCGGGAGGGGGTCACACTCCGGGGGAGGGCACGCGGGGAGGCCACGCTCACGGGGAGGTCACACTCCGGGGGAGGGGCCCACGCTCAGGGAAGGCGCTCAGAGAGGAGCCCCGCACGCAGAGGGAGCCACGCTCGAGGAGAGGGGCCACGCGGGAGGGCCACGCAGGAGAGAACGCAGCTCCAGGGAGAGGGGAGCCCCGCAGGGAAGGCACGCTCTGAGGTAGGGGCCCACGCAGAGGAGAGGGGCCCACGCGGGGAGGGGCCACTCTCCGGGAAGGGAGCGGCGCGAGGAGGGGCGGCGCGGGGGAGGGGGCCCCTGCAAGCCGGGGGAGGGGCACGCAGGAGCCACGCTCAGGGGAGGGGCCCACGCAGGGAGGGCCTCGCTCCCGGGGAGGGGCCCACGCAGAGGGGCCTCGCTCCAGGGGAGGGCCCACGCAGGGGAGGGCTCGCTCAGGAGGGGCCCACGCGGGGGGAGGGCCTCGCTCCAGGAGGGCACGCGAGGAGGGAGCCACGCTGGGAGGGGCACGCGGGGGGAGGGCCTCGCTCCGGGAGGGGCCACGCTCGGGGAGGGGCCACGCCGAGAGGGAGCCCACGCGAGAGGGAGCCCACGCTCAGGGCAGAGGGCCATAAGAGAGGGGCCACGCAGGAAGGGGCCACGCTCCGGGCGGGACACGCAGGGGAGGGCCCACGGGGAAGGGGCCACGCTCAGGTGGGGAGCCCACGCAGGGAGGGGGCACGCAGGGGGGAGGGGCCACGCTCAGGGGAGGGGCACGCAGAGGGCCACGCTCCGGGGTAGGGGCCCACGCAGGGGAGGGGCCCACGCAGGGAAGGGGCCACGCTCCGGGGGCGGGGCCCACGCAGGGGAGGGGGCCTCGCTCCGGGGAGGGCCCCTGGGGGGGCAGGCCCAGCAGGAGCGGACGCCGGGGGCGGCCCGGGCGGACGGACCCCGCGGAGGCCCTCGCGTGTGGCGGCGCTGGGCGGCGCTTAGCCTGCACAAAGGCTGGCGGCCGCCGTGCTGTGTTTCCGCTCGGAGACGAGGGCCCTGGGCTCGGGGAGGCGGGTGGCCGCGGACGCTCACGCGGCCGGCAGGCGGCAGAGCCGCACGAGAGCCCGGTCGCAGCCCCTGGGCCTTCGCTGCTCCTCGCCGCCGTCTTGGCTCACTTGGTTTTGCCCTGGCCGTTCGCACCTCCTCCCATCCGCCTGCCCGCGTCGCGGCCTTCCCGCCGGGCACCCGCCCCAGAGCGCGCGCTTCCGCCGAGCGTGGGCACTGAGCGTGCCCTGCGCAGAGCTGCGGGGGGGCTGCCGTCCTGGGTGGAGTCGGAGGCCCGTCGGGGGGACTCTGTCTCTGTCCCCGGCCTCTCCCTATGGGCCCCCATCCTTGGGTGGGCCCCACCGGCCTTCGTGGGCAGTTAAAGCTGTGCAGATGCCCCAGACGCCGCTGAAAGCGGGGAAGGCAGGTGCGAGCTGCGCGCAGCAACGCCTCCTCCCCGGGCACGCCTGACCCACGGCTCCCTTATTGGAGGCCTCTGCTGTCTGCCAGCGGCCGGGAGTGGGACCTCGCGGAAGCGGGACGCAGGACAGGTCGTGTTTTCAAAATTGTGCTGAGATGTGCGTACAGTACAGTTTATCATTTTAATCACTGTGGAGTGCACGCTCAGGGGCATTAAGTACGTTCACATTGTTGTGCAGCTGTCCCCACCAGAAGGTTGTCATCGTCCCAAACTGAAACTCTGTCCCCACTAAACACTAGCTTCCCTTCCCCTCCCCCGCCCCTGACGCCCTCTGTTCAAGTCTCCATACACACAGGGCCTCTGGGAGCCTCACGTCGGTGGAGTCCTCCGGGTGGAGTCCTCCGGGATTCGTCCTGCTGTGAGCGGCTCAGCTCGCTGAGCGTCACGTCCACCGGGTCCATCGTGGGGTAGCAGGGGTCAGGATTCCCTTCCTTTCTAAGGCTGGATAATACGCCACGGAGCGGATGGACCGCGTTTTATTTCCATCCACCGCCGGATATGTGGGTTGTTTCACCTTTCGGTGATCGTGAGTTAATGCTGCTGTGAAGACAGGTGTGCAAGCACCTGTTAAGGACGGAGCACTTGAGATGGGAGCCAAGCAGGAGAAAGGGCTGGAGAGAAGGGTCAGAGCTGGCGGGCTGCCGTGAGGACGCCGTCTTCTCCGTCATGTGACCCACCCTGGGCTTGACCGTCTCTCGATCTCTATGAAATGCTCGGTGGCTGTCTACAGCCTGTGTGCCAGGAGCAAGTCTCCTCCACTGCTGGTATCTCCCCCAGCATCCCAAGGAGTGAGGGAGAGGGAGGGAAGACTTGAGAGCTGTCACAAAATAGCGGGCAGGCCACCAAGTCCAGAACTGATCATCCTTGTCTGGGCTGTTTCGGTGGCCGGGCCCACGTAGGGCCTGGAGGAGACAGGCAAATTCGGCACACCAGAAAAGTCACCGTCTGGTAAGGATGACGTTGGCAAAGGCAAGATGTGCTCACCAAGCTGTGCTTCCCTCACCTGGACCGTCTGCAGGTTCTTCGTAAGAGCAGTGACAGAACTCAGAGGCCCACGCAGGTGTGTGAGCTGGCCCGGGGCTGGACTGCACAGCGACCAGCACAGCAGCGATGCGCAACGAGCGTAGCACAGCAGCTCCGCCTGGATCTGTGGCCGGGCCGGGGCGGCTCCCTGCTCCGTGGTCTGGCTGGGGTGGCTGCTCGCTCTGGAGAAGGGGGCTACCCCCCAGCACTCTCCCAGCCCCCTGTTTTGGACACTCTGCCAGTCTCATTGGCCAAAACAAGTCTCCAGACCAAGCCCAAAGTTGAGGGACAGGGGAGGCATAGCCTCTGTGGGAAGAGTCACAAGTCACATGACAGAGCATGGGGGACACCGGAGGGCTGACAGACTGGGACAAATTTGCAGCCTGTCCGGGTTGTTCCAACCGAAGCTGGATGACCCCCACCCCTTCGGTCCCTTCTGGCCCCGGAAAGGAGGTTTATTTGTCCCCCCCCTTCAGGTGCTCTGATTCCAATCCCCAAGTTCTATGACTCTTAATCAATGCCTGATGGACCGTACATGAGCCCACGGAATTCATTCTCTGCCAAGATAATCCTGAGGGGCTCCAGTGCCCCTGCAAATTCATCTTTTTTGTTATTCCAGGCTGACTGGGAAATAAAAGATTTTGTCTGAGGGCTGATATGCATTAGCAGAGCCGTGCGGGGCTCGAGCAGATTCGCAGAATTTGTGCGGATCAAAACAGAGCTCTGCCGGCAGGGTCTGGGAGGAGGGAGCTCGCTGAAACACTGCCCAAGTTGTGGCTGTCAGCCGCCTCGACTGCCAGACCCACTCTTCTGTGTGTGTGTGTGTGTGTGTGTGTGTGAGAGAGAGAGAGAGAGATGGATTGTGCTGTAAAGTTTCCCTGCTCTTGGCTTTTTCCGTGAAGAGACTGGATTACTAAAGAAAATCCAGCTTATGTGTCCAAGGGCAAAGCAGGCCTGTTTATCTTTGACTCTACCATGCTTCACGCATCTCCTGGGGTTTGACTCTAAGTAGGATTTATGTCTCCCCAGATGGAAGGTAAAAAATAAGAGGCCAGCATTAGGGTTACAGGAGGCAATGCAGGCAGCGTGGACTTGCCACATGCTCGATGTGGGTTTAAGAAAAGAGAGGGTATTATTATTATTAGAGATGGATGTTGTGAAAATCTGCCCTAATGTCATTAAGAGATTCTGACATGAAATGTGTACACATGTTACTTTCGGATGGGGTTTGGGATCTGAGCTGTAGCCGGGCATTGGGTGCACATCCCCGAGGTGCCCCTGCCCGTTTGCAGAGGCCTGGCTGCTCTTTGGGGCACCCATACATGCAGGGGAGACTCAGGTCGTCAGAGGTGAGTGCACCGAGAGCAGGGGCTCTCAGTGCGGAGGAGGGGGAGACTCAGCTCCCAGGACACATCTGGGAAAGTCTGGAGCCATTGCTGGTTGCCGTAATTGGGAGAAGGGGAGTGTTTCTAGCATCTCGTGGGCAGAGGCCATGGCCACTCGTGATCTCCCTACAGCGTGCAGGATGGTTCCACAGCCGAGAACTATTTGCGTGGAATAATATTCTGCTTTAAAGAGGAAGGAAATCACGACATATGACATGACAGGGATGAACCTCGAGGATCTGAGGCCAAGTGAAATGAGCCAGTCACCCGACAATAAGTATTGTGGGATTGCACTGACATGAGGTCCCTGGAGGAGTCACATTCATGGACACAGAAAGTAGATGGGGGGAGGGCCAGGGGGCTGGGTAAAGGGGGAAAGGGTGCTTGGTTTAACGGGGACAGAATTTCAGCTTTGCAAGATGAAAAGAGTCTGGAGGTGGGGACAGTGGTGATGACCGCACAACAGTGTGCATATCACCGAACTGGAGACGTAAATGTGGTAAAAACAGCGTTTTGTTGTGTATATTTACACAACTTGTAAAAATGCTAAAATGCAAGCCAAACAAAATGAACATAATTTGCCCCAAAATGTCAACAGTGTGGAGGCTGAGAAAACCTGGTGCAAGTGCATGTGACACGTTGGTCACATGAACAGCATGAGTAGCTATGGCGGTGCAGGGAAAGCACAGCCACTATACACACGTGTCACCAAGTGTCACAACTCACAGAACAGCAGTTGCCCAGTCTCTCCTGCCGCACCAGTACCCGTGGGACCTTCAGTCCCCATTCCAAATCACACTAGGGTAGCCCTACGTCCCCAAGGAACTTCACGCTGGTGCACAATCTGGGCGGTAGCGTGGGAGGACCCCTCTCCCTTCCAGCGTCCCGCTGTGACCTGGTATTGCCCACCCTCGAGACCCTCAAAGGGATCTTCAAGTGAGAGCCAGTGTCTGTGTCCACGTACCCCTGACATGCCGAGGCCGCCTTCTTGGGGAACGGGCCCGCAATGCCACTCTGTGTCATCTGGCTCAAGCGGCCCCGCTAATGCCCAGAATCCCCACAGTCCCTCCCAGTTCCCGCTTCCCCAGCTGGTACCCTCCCCCGTGTAAGTGTTTGGGCTTAGCCCCATTCCAAACAGCTAAGAGCGTAAGCCAGCCCTCCATCATCTCTACCTCCCCCGCATTCCCAAATCAGACTCTTCTTAGTTTCAGAGGCTCCTGTGCACAGCTGGGGAGCACAGAGACCAGGGGTGGGGAGCACCTCGAAGCGAGGTTGCCTCATGGCCCACATGCCCTGGGCCCCAGACTGCCTGGACCGGATGTGGGGGTGCTCTGAGTCCCTTCCTCCCCGGACCCCAGCCAGCTGAGCAGCAGGCCGCCGGCCTAACTCCCAAGTAGCCCCAGACCTCTGCCTAAGACATGGCAGACACGAGGTTTGGGACCATCTGAGACAGACCTGCATTCCTGCCCCTACCGGGCTTACCTTCCAGAAGGTAAGGGTTATCAGGCAGTACATAAATAAACAGTAAATACAAAATATGCCAGGTGCTGATGGGGGCTATGGAGAGAGAAAGAGCTGGATGAGGAGACTGAAGGGCCTGGGAGGTCGGGGTCTCCTCTGAGTGGTGATGTCAGTGGGGACCCCGAGGAAGTGAGCACAAGCATGAGGGCATCTGGGGAAAAGTGTTCCAGGCAGCGGGAGCATCAAGTGCAGAGCCTGGAGGTGAGAGTGGCTCGTTTTGGGGTGTCCCAGGAGGAGCACAGAGGTCATGACAACCAACATGCAGTCAGAGAGGTAGATGGGTCACATCCTGTAAAGCTTTGGGGGTGAGGGTAGAGACCTGATTTGTCCTGAGGGAGTTGGGACTGTTGGAGATTCTTGAGTCCTGGGTATTCCCCAGTCTAGCCCCTAGGCTTCAAAAGAATCACTTTGCAAAGTTCCATTGCCTCATTGCATCCTCATGACTCAGAGCCCTTGGGTAATCTCATCTTTTCCCCATTCTGCAGATGACAAAACAGGTTCAGAGACGTTAAATGGCTTCCCCCAGTGCAGAGCTTGTGAGTGGTAGAGCTTTGCTGGAGTCTGGCTCTGTCTGACGCCGAAGGTCCCCCGGTCAGCCAATGGACTGGATGGTGTTGGGGTCAACGCGAATGGCTGGGAGGTCCAACCTGTCTCTTGGGAAAGTACATGGGCTCAAAGAAGTCCAACTTCCTCACTGGACCTCATTACCTGTGAGATCGAAGCCTGTGCTGGGGGGATATCGCACCGTGTTTCCATCTGTGTTGAAAGGCTAAGGGAGGAGGGAATCACAGGAGGACAGACCCTTCGAGCAGCAGACTTGGACCCAATTTAAGAGGGTTCAAGCCTTGGGTATGCTGTCAGGCTGGAAGGACGTTAGGTCAGTGATGCAGCCTCTGGCTCTGTGACTGGGTTTCTGAGTCCACCTGGAGCTCACCTTGAATCTCTAATCCCCCGAATCCTCAGTTCACTGAGATCGGCTTGGCAGTTCCATGATTTTTTTCCCATTTCCATTTCCATTCCACCAACCTCCCTGCTTTGGTCATAGCTGGTGTTTTCAGGGTTACCTGGGGGAATGGGTGGTGGAAGGGATTCTTGACTCGCCTCGTGGAGCAGAGAGGGAGATTGTCCCCTTCTCAGAGAAGGTGACACCATGACAGTGACAGGTGTGTTGTGAGGTGAGAAGTGGGCTCCCCATCCCACTTCCTTTGGGAGCACGGATTGAAGGGTGGATTAAATTCAAACCATGGTCAAAATAAAGGACTGGAAAATATGTATTTAAGAAGATGTGAAGGGGTTTGGGTGACTTAGTCGGTTGGGCCCCGACTTCTGCTGAAGTCATGATCTCACAGTTTGTGAGTCTGAGCCCCGCGTGGGGCTCTGTGCTGACGGCTCAGAGCCTGGAGCTGTTCTGGATTCTGTGTCTCCTTCTCTCTCTGCCCCTCCCCCTCTCACGCTCTGATTCTCTCTGCCTCTCAAAAATAAATAAACATGAAAACAAATAAAAAAAAGATGCGATGGTAGAGGAACTCTGATTTAAAACTGAGTGGGAAAGCCCTGAAGGGGGCGCTCTGTCTCACTGCCATCAGGCGGCAAACCAGAGGAACCTACTACACTACCTGAACGAGGGAGGCAGAACTTCCCCTCGCCTGGCAACAGCCCAGCCAATGACAGCTCAGCAAAGCGGCCCCGCCCAGCATCGTCGCCTATAAAAGCCAGCGCCTCTGCGCTGCTCTCCGTTCTCACCTGCTCCTCACCCAAGCTCACCGGTCTGGGTTGCAATTCCTCTTCTAGTCCTCCATTAACTGACTTTGCTGGCCAAATAGCTGGCTTTTTTGTTCTTTTTTTTTTTTTTTTTAATGGTAAGCAGAAATAACCACAGCAATTACTTGCACTCAAAGGTAATAAAATATGTATCATAAACATATTAACTCTTTGTCATGGGAGAGCACAGGCAGGAGGAAGGCAGAGGCTTTCAGATTCACTCTTGACATCTCCCTCTGATTAAAAACTCGAGAAGGGAAAATATGGCAGGGAGATGGAGGGTTACCAGAGAAAAATAATGACTGAAACTATGACAGAAATTGAGACTACAAATTACATTTACCCATTTCTCCCTGGCTGACAATCTGCCCGGAATGTGATCACATATCACAAGGTGTCTGGTGTGAATAATTCATGGGCGCGGGGTAGCCCTGGACCAAGCACAGAGTGTTCTGACATGTGACGGCATCCATGGAGGCCGGGAGCTGCTCTGTGGACGGCTTGCTCGTGGTATCTCTGCCACACTCATCTCTGACAACCATGAGGCCGCACTCGCCACTGCGACACGCCAAGCAGACAGGACTCGCAGCCGCGGCAGCTGGCTGTCTGCACAGAGCCGTCCAGACTCTTCGCTGGAAACATTAATTTCGGAGGGATAAATGGGCAGCTTTGTCCTTCCTGCCTTCTGATATTTGCTTTCTGCAGGAAGAGAAAATTATTCCAGTATTTAACTACCTCCAGTTAAATGTTCCTAAGTCCCTGCCTGGGTTGTGCCCTGGGATGGCCTTCCACTGCCCAGCAAGCGCCCTCAACTCCCTGAGCCTGATTCCTGGGCCCTCTTCCCTCTTTCTGGGTCTTCCCTGAGGGGTGCCTATCAAAATGGAAACTAGATGCCGTTGTTCACTTAACAAATTTCCAAAAAGCAAGACAGTAAAACCAAGGAGGAAAACCAGAACATGCTCCTCTGTTTGGGGAAGATTATCTATGCTCTCTCCTGCTGCCAGTTTGCATGGGGATATGGTGATCTTTTTGGAAGCGAAGTGAGAACGAGCACTCTTTAGAAGTTCATGCGCTTTGTTTCTTCTGGATTGAATTGCGCCCCCAGAGACATACATTTAAGTCCTAAGCCCGGGTAACAGCGAATGCAGGCTGACTTAGAAATAGGGTCTCGGCAGATGATGTAGGATGTCCCCAATCCAGTCTGGCCAGTATACTTATGAGAAGAGGGAGACACAGGAGCGCCTGAGTGGCCCAGTCAGTTAAGCATCTGGCTCAGGTCATGGTCTCACGGTTTGTGGGATCGAGTCCCTCGTAAGACTCTGTGCTGACAGCATGGAGCCCACTTGAGATTCTCTCTCTGTCTCTCTGTCTCTCTCTCCCCCTCTCCTTCTTTCTCTCTCTTTATGGCTCTCTTCCACACTCAAAATAGATATACAAACTTAAAAAAAAGAGAGCGAAGAGGGAGACAGAGACACAAGGAAAATACCATGTGTTGGGGAAGTGGATGCAGGTGTTTGGTGCTGCCAGCCAAGACATGGCAGTGGTCACAGGTGATACCAGAAGATAACAGGAAGGTATGAAACAAACTTTCTTCTAGAGCTTTCAGTGGGAGCCCTGCCCTGCTCACATCTTTATTTCAAACCCAGCCTTCGCACTGAAAGGGCAAACGTCTTCTGTTTGATGCCACCCATTCGTGGCACTTTGGTACGCCAGCCCTAGTACAGGAATACAGCTTTTTGACTTTTTATTTTCTTTCTAGGAAGAAATCTTGTAGCTCCTTATTTATCAAATTTATTTCCGGGTCCTTCTGGGCACATGGACTACATTTCCCACTCTCCCTTGCAGTTAGCTGTGGCATGTGACCCAACTCTGGCCAATAGAATGCAGGAGAGATGATGTAAGCTGCAGGCCTGGCCAATAGAAGCCTCAGCTCCTGTGCAAGGCTGCTGGCTGGGAGCAGACATCCAACAGTGGGCCCAGGGGCTCTGGGGATGGTAGGGACCCTGAGGTGGAAGGAGTCTGTGCCCTGGGGTTACCCCAGACACCTGTATTGAATGGCTGTGTGAAGGAGCACTGACCTTCTATTGAGATCAGAGGGTGCCAGCACTTAGCACAGCTTGACTGATACGAGGAAGCAGTGAGAGGGATACAAGAAAAGATCTGTGTTCAACGATGTTTTCATGGCCTGTTTTGCTCACTTGGGGTTTCAGATGAAGTCACTTTCTTTTCATATCCAGGTCAGAGTGGCCCTGAGTCTTTAAAAAAATTGTTTTTTACATTTATTTATTTTTGAGAGAGAGAGAGGAAGAGGGGAGAGAGGGAGACACAGAATCTGAAGCAGCTCCAGGCTCCGAGCTGTCACCACAGAGCCTGACACGGGGCTTGAACTCACAAGCCATGAGATCATGACCCAAGCCAAAGTTGGATGCTCAGCTGACTGAGCCACCCAGGTGCCCCTTGTGCTTTAAATCTTTGGGCAGCCATTCCTCTTGGGGTGGGGCTAGGGGCTTCTATAGAGTCCCCAGGTCTGCCCCCGCTGGTCCTCGCCCCTGTGACCCTGACGTGTGATCATTGCGCCTTGTGCCCCCACGTTCCCCCCGAGCAGGGAAGCCTGAGTTGTCCAGGCTGTGCTCTGTTTCTGCTTCCAGAATGAGCTCCTTGGGGTCCTGTTCCCTGAGTCATTCAACACATGGCGCCGCAGCACTGTCTCGGCGATCTCAGCCTGGCGTCAAGCGGGGGATGAGAAGGGACGGACCTTGTCTTTTTTTTTTTTTTTTTAAATGTTTTATTTATTTCTAGGAGAGAGAGAGAGACAGCGCGCGTGAGCAGGGGAGGGTCAGAGAGAGAGGGAATCACAGAATGAAACAGGCTCCAGGCTCTGAGCTGGCAGTCAGCACAGAGCCCGACGCGGGGCTCGAACCCACGAACCGCGAGATCATGACCTAAGCGAAAGTCGGTTGCTTAACCGACTAAGCCACCCAGGCGCCCCGGGACGGACCTTGTCTTAATGAAGCTTCTCTGTCATTGGGGGAAAGGTCATGAAAACAAACATTTATTTAGAACAATGATATCCGTAACGAGTAGAGTATGGGTCTCAGTGGGTAAGAGGGAGTGACAGTGACTTATCACTCAAACCCTGACTATAAGAGAAGGTAAGAAGGCGTTATTGATGATGGCGTCAGGGCAGACGGTGGAAGCCGGGACCGCCCCAGGAAGCGGGATACGTGGTCACCTGGAGAAGACCCAAACCTAGCCCGCACGAACCCTCTCGGACTAGCTGGCTCCCAACCTGGAGCCCAGTCTTCACCCACAGCTGAGTGTGGACCACACAGCCCGGACGGGATACCACAGCTACACATTTATCCAAGCCCCGGCCGAGTCTCACTTTCCAGGAAGCCGAGTGACTACTTCCACGCTAGTACCGCTGGCTGGAAACAGGTGCCCTGTGTATGATCGACACGGTGGTTAAGAGAAGGAGCCTTGAGATGTGGGTCCCGCATCCCTGGCATTGGAGCGCTTGGGGCTGCCGTCACCTGATGTTCATTCTACTGGTGAGGGTGCAGCCTGGACATTGGGCCTTTAAAGGCAATTCTGATATGCAGGACCATGTGGGAGCCTCAGCCCTGGGGTCATTCTGCTGGTTTGAATCCTGGTTCCAGAGTTTATTAAGTTCCTTAATCGACTTGTGCCTCAGCTTCCTTATCTGTGAGATGGGGACAATAGGCACCTCGTGAGTATTAAGTTAACATGCGAAGTGTTTAGAACCGGTTCTGGTACCAGGACGTGCATCGTAAGGTCGGCCACTGTTAATACAGGGTAATAACAATCATTTTATTAGCACTACATTGAACACTTACCCTCCCCAAGGCTCTCTGTGTGCAGGGTTAATGTCCCTCAGGATGTTTTTGGAAACGAACGGAACACTGTTTGCCTTATGTCTTTGTAACCAAGAGTCTAGTCTGTTGAGTGTCATTCAGGCCACGTGGAGGTCACGGCTTCCTGCAGCATGACGCCGAGGCTGTGCTCCTCTCTGAGGGTCGCCCTTGCACCTTGTGCCGTCGCTGGCTGAGCTGTGAGAACATACTTCCACCGTACGTGAGAAAGACAAGTCGCAACATGAGATGTGCTATTAAATAGTGGTGTTTATATAAAGTCAAATTATTCTTTTATGCAAAAACTGTATGGATAAGTATGTCTATTTAGGGGCACCTGGGTGGCTCAGTCGGTTAAGCAACTGACTTTGGCTCTGGTCATGATCTCATGGTTCGTGGGTTCAAGCCCTGGGTCAGGCTCTGTGCTGATGGCTAGCTCAGAGCCTGGAGCCTGTTTCAGATTCTGTATCTCCCTCTCTCTCTAACCCTCCCCTGTTCATGCTGCCTCTCTCTGTCTCAGAAATAAATAAAACATTAAAAAATTTGAAAAAAAAGTATGTCTATTTATAATACGTACAGAAGGCTATACAAAGAAATATTAGTGGCAGCTATGTCTGGGCAGGGGATTTAAACAATCGTTTGTTCTTTATTTTCAAAATAATGTTTCAGAATAATGTTATTTATTTTTTTTAAACATTTTAACGTTTATTTATTTTTGAGAGAGAGAGAAAGAGAGAGGTGTGTCGAACGAGGGAGGGGCAAAGAGAGAGAGACACACACAGAATTTGAAGCAGGCTCCAGGCTCCAAGCTGTCAGCATACAGCCCAACACGGGGCTTGAACTCATAAACCGTGAGATTGTGACCTGAACCGAAGTTGGAGGCTTAACCGACTGATCCCACCAGATGCCCCCAGAATAACATTATTTTTACTGTAAAAATAAATAGGTTTTAAATATACATATGTATATATATATGTATATGCCATAAATATATATATGTATATGCCAGAAGGAAAAGACAGGAAGTCTTATAAAAAATATACAAAATGGGAACAGTGTTTTTTTTCCTTTTTTTCTTTATTCATTTTAACATTTTCCAGCTTCCTCCAGCAAGCATTTATTATTTTTATATTTCAAATTTGAGAAAAATTATCAAAGTACTATGTGGTACTGTTTAAAATGCCAAATATTACTCCTGGGATTCAATGCAGGCTGAAGGCCTTTCCTGCCCCCAAGTCACCCCTCACCCCAGGCAGCAGTTGGTCATGTGTTGGGTTGATTCTACTCATATCTGGCTCAGCATTTGGACATTGCGTGTTTACAGTGCCTGTCTTCACTTTTAAAAAATCAGCTTACAGCCTCATCCACTGACCTCCGTGCAAAATCTCCCTCCCACTCCACACGTGAGACTTTCCTTTAGAAAAACAACTGAACGTTTTCCAAAAAAGAAATCAATTTTTGAGGCTCAGGCACACACGTTGTGTTTTACAGGATGGAATTTGTTTCTTATAGCATGTTGTTAATAACAACTATCGAGTGCCTACTGTTTGCTGGAAATTAGCTCATTTAATACCAACAATATCTCTATGAAATAGAAACTGTCAGTTTAGTGGTTTATGCATGATATTGGGGGTGGGGTGCAAGGAGTGCCTCTCCTGGGATACTGGGCACGGAAAGGCAGGGGTGAGGATTTGAGTCTGGGGTCCTGAGGAGGCGCTTGAACCAGGGCTTGGCCTTCGGTTGTGCCGATTGGACCCTTACCCAGTCCTGGGCAGCAGAGAGATCTTGAGAAGGCTATTTAATTCTTCTGTGTCTTAATTTCCTTCCTGGTAAGATGGATCTAAAACAGGAGCCTTTACATGAGCCTATTAGGAGGATTAAATGAGTTAATTCTCCTGCAAAGGGCTTGGCTCATCACAGACACTCACTCACTACCAGGATTATAATATTTTAGTTACAGGCGCTTTCCCTAATCCCCCCTATTAAAGGCAGAGGCGTGGTCCTGCCAGCCTGGCTTCCCCCGGGGTCTTGTATGTGCTGAGAACCTGAGAATCACTGATGAGATATGAATATTACATAAAATAACAACTGGAGGGTTTAAAAAGAGACAGGTGGTGATATTATTTGTATTTTCATAAAGGTAGAATCTCATTGCAGGCAATTCTATTAAAATAAAAGGTTATAAAATTCAGTTTGTATATTTTTTATTGGATAACAAATTTTCTCGGTCCAGGGTCCTGCGGGAGGAAGGAGAGTGCTCCCACGAATGGAACTTGGGAGCTGGGGAAGAAGGACACTGGCCTTTGTCCCTTCTCTGTAAAGAACTCCCAGTGGTGTGTGACCCAGCGAAGGCTTGGAGCAGGGCACACCGAGCTACCCAGACTGGTGGCCGCGGTGCCAGTGGGGAGTGTGCCTGGGGACATTGGCTTCCAGCCCCTTTGTGCCTCACTTTGCTCCAGATTCTGGGGACCCCATGCAGGCTCCTCACCGCCCTACACAAAACAGCCCCCGGAGTGGGGAGGAAGGGGAGGGGGTGAAGGTCACAGTTCTGTTACGGGTTCACTTCTGTTTCCTTCCCTTGTGCATCTACCTCTCGGCGCCGTCCTGTGGCTGGATCCTTCAGGCTGCGGGTGCAAAGTTCTGAAAGAAGAAATGCAGAAGTGGGTGAAGTGTGTTCAGAAAGAAGCACTTTTTACCATAATTTCCCAGGTTCCTCGGGGTCACCTCCTTTCTTAAATGGAATACTGTCGTTTCCGCTTCTCAAAACCATACATGCTCAGCGTACAAAATAAGTACACGGAAGAGAGAGGTGTGCTGGAGGGGCTGAAGCTCACGTACATATGTATCACTGTATTTTTAGATGGAGGAAATGGGGAGAGAGGGAGACAGGCTCGTTTGGCGTCTTGTGGCCTTGCGTTTCCGACGGAGATTGCTGAGGCCCGTCACTTCCCGATCTTGTCTCTTCTCACTTCGCAGGCAAGAAAACATCTGACCTGCGGAGGAGGGAGGCTTGGATTTTGCTAAAAACAGACTAATGATGCTCAGACAAAAGCAAAGTGCTTTATGTCTATTTTGGTTTCTTTTAAGCTAAGCAGAGATTCCTCTGGAAAGGATGGGCGCTGGCCCGTCTCCCCGTGTGGAAAACCATAGCTCAGGTTTTCTTGACCTCCAGACCGGCTCCCGATTCTTGATGACAAAACACATTCTGTGCCCTTGATTGATTTGGCGGAGAAGCTGCACTATTGGGGGATGGGGCTCAGCCCGCCCTGCCTGCGAGTGGAATTTCTCGCCTGGGATGGACTTCTGATGTGAGAAGAGGTTTGGCCGTGGGGAGCCGTCGGCTGAGCTTGAAGGCTGTAAAGATCCAGCCTCCTTCGGTCTCACTGGGCAACATGCTCTGTGCTGTGGCAATTTCTCAGGCCTTCTTCCTGTTTCTTCCTCTATCCACCCCTGGCTTCCACTGCATTTGACCCCCACATCCAGGCTTTCATATTTGTTCTCATGCTCCCTTTACTGTCTTCTGGGTGCCAAGGAGCCCACGTTTTAGGGCTGGAAGAGGTCATCTGGTCTACCTTCACATTCCAGAAAGGGGCCCCCCTCTCTGTACAAGCGGGTGACAGGTGATTCTGCTGTTTCAGACGAGAGCTGGGCCTCAAACCCCCTCGTCTCCCAGTCCCGAGCCCAATGCTCACCACCAGCGGCACGTTATCAGCGCTGTTATAGCTGGGCAGCCAGACCAGGTTTCGTGCATTTTTTTGAGATTCGTAAAACTGTTTTTGAGATTAAAGTACCTTATTGAGAGGTTTTGTGGCAAGCGTGAGATGTCCTTGCTTGTGAAGAATTGGACGCTGGAGACCGGAACGCCGGGCCCAGGTGGCCAGCAGGTCACACACCGTGGTGATGAGATCACCCAGGTGAGAAATTGTAGCCTTGGGTTTCCAGCTCGTCATTAGTCATAGACGCTCACTGCCTTCCCGAAGCTGGAGCCACCGTTCCAAATGCTTCTCTGGGACTTGAATAGAATCATTCATGACACACTGGGACGAGGGTTCTTTTAAATGTCATGACGCTATGAAATGATTCAGGCCCGTTCTTGAGCCTTCAGGTTAGGAGTTGGGCTGTCACCAGCCCCTTTCTACTTGTGCATGAATCACAGAGGCTTGAGCCCAAAATACCCTAGAGATTCACCTTCTTCAAGTGTCTCATGTCACAGTGGAGGCTGAGGGCAGAGGAGGTCAGAGGCTGCGGGAACTGGTGCCGGGCTGGGGGCCAGAATGTGTGTGTCCTGACTTTTGGCCTAGGACATGGACCCCAAATGGTTTCTTGGTTCTGGGGTCACATTTGTAAAACAGTAGAGGGTGTGTTTTGTTCTGTAGTTTGGTGGAGAGGGTGAGTCTTGTTCTGATTTGCTAGATGGAATATAGGATAAGTGCTTCATAGTATTATTTGATACAATTAAACATTTTTTTTGATGTATATTTAATTTATTTTTTGAGAGATAGAGCGAGCGAGCAAGCATGCATGGGGGAGGGACAGAGAGAGGGAGACACAGAATCCGAAACAGGCTCCGGGCTCTGAGCTGTCAGCACAGAGCCGGACGTGGGGCTTGAACTCAGGGACTGCAAGATCATGACCTGAGCCGAAGTCAGATGCTTAACTGACTTAGCTGCCCAGGCGGCCCTGATACAAAGTTTTATTGAGGGCCCACCATGTGACTGGAATGGAATCATTAGAGGAGAATGTTGTCTAATATCTTTAGAGAGAATATTTTCTAATATTCTCAAACTTGACTGATTTTAACTCTCTTCAGGGTTCCCTGATTACTAAGTATAGTCCTGAACCCCTGTCTTCCCACTCCCCATGATTCAGCAGGCCTGGAGGGGGACCTGCACACCTTTATTTTTGAATAGTTT
Source organism: Proteles cristata cristata (assembly GCA_017311185.1). Lineage (NCBI taxonomy): Eukaryota > Metazoa > Chordata > Mammalia > Carnivora > Hyaenidae > Proteles > Proteles cristata. Next base: position 120,835 of record JAESUZ010005498.1, read on the forward strand.
CCTTGGTGATTCTGAAGGCCTGTCAAATTAGGGTTCCATCAGCACCTTTACTGTCTTTCATGTAGAATATTGGATGAGGTGAATGATTTCCCAAGGTAACACACACTTTGTAGACGAGGAAACGGAGTCTCACACAGATTATGTGGGTTTCGCCCGGTCCCAGACTGGTTAGGAATGAAGGGGTTTAACGCGGCTGCAGCCTCAAAGCCTCTGCTGGTGCTTGTGGGGATATTTTGCCAACTCCAGAGAGCAAGGAAAAGGAAGGGTTTAGCCTCCATCTGTGTTTTGGTGAATTTGCCCTTAGTTTTAAAGGTTGAATCAGTCTCAGTGGAATATAATAACGAAATGAATGCTCAGAACACTCACGACGTGCTGGATGAGAAAGATCTGGGATTGCGCTATTCATTCCGATGTTGAAAGGAACACAAATGTCAGGATTTTGAGATGGATCCCCACTTTGTGTCAAAGCCCTGGGGAACCACAGAGAAACAAGGTATCTTGTTGAGTACAGTCTGAGGTTGTAGATGAATAAATCAGGCAGTGTTGCTAGCTTTCACTCTAGCTGTGGGAAGGTCATTGTTAGTATTCTATTGGGCGTTCATACTATACTAGGCACCTTCACGGGTTAATTGTAACCTTCAAGGGGGGTATTATCTCATTAAAACTTTTTAAATGTTTATTTCATTTTAAGAGAGAGAGATAGAGAGAGACAGAGTATGAGTGGGGGAGGCACAGAGAGAGAGAGAGAGAGAGAGAAAGAGAGAGAGGGAGACAGAATCTAAAGCAGGCTCCAGGCTCCAAGCTGTCAGCACAGAGTCAGACATGGGGCTGGAACTCATGAACCGTGAGATCATGACCTGAGCTGAAGTCAGACGCTTAACCCACTGAGCCACCCAGGCGGCCCTATCCAAGTTTTATATGTGAGGAAACTGAGGTTGAAATAGTTTAAGCCATTGACCAAGGTTACAGAGGTGGAGAGTGATTCAGCCAACATTGGGATCCACGCACCTGCCACCAAAGCCCAAACGCAGAGGGAAGACCAGTCCCTTTACTCCTTGCCAAGCTGCACTGGGAGCATGTGTGCCTCACTAACACTGTTTATACTGAAGGCAGGCGCCGATGCTGCCTTCGGCTCTGGATGCCCTCTTGTGCAGGCCACAGTTCTGCACACACTGCAAGTAAGCAATGTTTCCTGAGTAGCGAAATAAAGCAGGAGGCGTGCTCCACGCATAGAAACCTGTAGCTTTTAGTTGTTTGCACATGAAGCTGTATCATAAGAAGGACAAACTGCTCAGAAAATAAGATGGAATCAACAACAAGAAATTGTAATCATTGAAATTATTTTCCCCCCTGGGTATTCCCTAGTGGGGGTGGGGAGAGAACATGTGATTGATACTGGGGAGGATACTGCGCGCAACCCCCTCCATATCTTCTTTTGTAATATCATCAATGGTTCTTGCTTTTGCTGTCTTTTCAGAATCTAGAAGAAACAACAGAGGGTCGATTCCTTAAATTTCAGGAGCACGTAGATCCGTTTGTAACAATAAAAAGCTATTTTCAAAATTAATTAAATCGATATGGTTTCATTTGTAGGACTGACTTTGACATCGCGCATCTATTGAATGAACGCTATAAACTCTGGAAAGCTGAATTGTGGTTACCATAGTAACGAAGAAAGGGCGGCGGGAATCTCTCCCGTCGCATTCTTGGAAGCGCGGCCAGAACGTTCTGAGGAAGTTTGGCCTGTCGGTCACACCGTAGGGCGCGATGCATGCTGGGTCTTGGCAACATGGCGTCCTCCTTGATGTGCTGATGAGAGGAGTTTCACTGTAGCTTCAAACCAGAGGGCAAAACTCTCCAAACCCGATAAGCCCACCCTGCCTGTCTTCTTCGCGCCTCCGTGTCGCCCCTTCCTCAGGACTCGTTCTCAGGCGGGAGAGAGGCACGGGGCCGAGGGCCAGGGCCGCCCAGGCCGCGCGGATCCGGGGCCGAGGAGCCGGCTGCGGGCGAGCACGATGGGCCGGTCCTGGCTCTGGCTGCAGCAGCTCCGGCGAGTGCGGGACCCGCAGGGCTGAGAGCGGCTGCGGGAAAACCCGCCGAGCTCTCAACCTCTTGCCCCTCGGCCGGAGACCTCAGCCCGGTCGGCGAACCAGCACCAAGAGCGGGCGGCCTTCCTGTCCTCGGATCGGCTGAGGCGTCGGAGGCCGAGAGCAGGGTCATCGTGCGGCCCGAAGTGTCTCACGCCTCTGACAGCTCCGCTCGCAGCCCCTCCTGGGACGTGCAGCCTCCGAAGCAGCCCGCGGCCTGGGACCCGGGGGCGTGTGTGCGTGTGGCGAGCTCCTCGGTCCGCCCCGTCTCCTCCCGCCTCCGCCTTCCCGCGCGGAGTTAGGGAGAAGGGTGTCAGACTTTTTGCCCGAGCAGGGGTCCCGCACACTCTCCTTCCCCCCCCCCCCCGCCCCCGCTTCCTGTTTCGTATTTCACCACTTCTGGTACACATTAGTTTTTAAGGCTGGAGGTTCTCGAGCGCCTGCTGCCCAGGACTCCCCCACCCCCTCCCCCCCTGATGGAGTCCGAGATGCTGCAGTCCCCTCTTCTGGGACTCGGGGAGGAAGATGAGGCCGACCTCACAGACTGGAACCTGCCTTTGGCTTTTATGAAAAAGAGGCACTGTGAGAAAATCGAAGGCTCCAAATCCTTGGCTCAGAGCTGGAGAATGAAGGATCGGGTAAGTGGATTCCCACCCGCGCCCCTGGAACCTTGGTAGTTTTTTCCACCAAGAAAGTTCAGAGCCACAAGAGAGCCCTCGGGGAAGCAGCGGTTATTTTTTCCCCAGCCACATGTTGCAAGTCAACTGAAAAAGCACAAGCCATTTCAGACTCCAGGTTTTGGTTGTTAATGGAAAAAGGTGGTTCTGGTTAGTAGTTATTCCCTGGATAACGTTAAGGGAATTCAAACTGAGTTCTAAGTCAGACAATTAAAAGTTAACGAAGTTGGAAAATACAGCGTCGTGAGTGCTCACATGGTCCTTGGTATACACTTAGTGCTGTTAGCACAGGAGCAAAGTTGCCGTGGGATAGGGTACTTGTACCCACGTGGGTAGCCTGCTTCTGTGGTTAGTTTACTGTTTTTTTTTTTTTTTTTTTTTTGTCGAAGCTAAGGTTAAATGCTATGCTGGGAAACAAGATTACTGGCAGATATTTAGCTAGTAACAAATTAATGCAAAGTTATTTTAAAGTACAATGAACTTCAACATACAGCCTTCTAAACGGTTTGTATTGAATCCAGACTTTCCCTCCATTTATGTGGTGTCATGTTGCAGTAGCTGGGAGACAGAATTCCTCCCACGGTGGAGTTCGAGGGTGATGGGTTGGAACTTGGGCCCAGGTTTCTGGGCGTCTCCATGATGTTGGAGTGTGAACAGTGACTTACAAGTGGCTGGTAGGAAAGAAAACAGCCAATTTTGGTGAATTTCTCCTTAACTCACCACTGTCTATTTCCTGGTCTCCAGAGCAAACGGGGTGTGTGTGTGTGTGTGTGTGTGTGTGTGTGTGTGTGTGTGTGTGTGTGTGGTGGTGGTGGAGGGGAACCTCTTATCTACACACACTTAGAATTTGTCTTTTTGTGATTTGTTTTCTCCTTCAAGATTGTCTTTTTTTATTTAAGCATTTTAGGGGAAAAAGAGATAATTGGTGCTATAGTATAGTGTGATTGCTCTAGGCTTATGAATGTGTTGTAGAAGATTATAGTTTTCCGTGTATGATGTTGAACTGTATAAGATCACAATTGTGGTAATTCTACTTGGGTCAGTGACTAGTAACCAGTCCTTTAGTCAGTGATTTGGCTTAGGTCAATTAATTTCATCCAAAAGTAGTTTAAGGAGTAAAAGAGATGGTCTTTGGAAGAATTGTGCAAAGTTTGCCTTAGGGACTTCTTTAGTCCTAGTTCTGTACTTCAAGCCTTTTGTGGTTGTTATGTGTACATGAAAAGAAACTTATTTTAAAGTAACCTTAGTAATTTTTTCCATTCTTTCTGGAGGACTTTTATTTTTTTTCTTGTGAAATGTGGTTCCCTCTGCTACCTTAAACCCACGCTCAAACTGTTCCAACTGATTGATGGATATACTCTCTCCCTTTTATTTAAAACATTAATTTGTGAATGACAACATTTTCTGATAAGCTCATCATAGGTTATTAAGAGAAAGAAAAGCTCTGAGTCTGAGTAATTGCTGAGATTACTCCTTAGGAAAGAGCCAGGGGAGAACTGTCTGCTGAGTCTGACCTTTGCAAGGTGTTTAATGAAGAAGCGAACCAGCCGCTAACATTCTCAGTTCCGCGTGTGAGAGCTTGGCGTCTCCCATGCCTGTAGTCTCTTCCTCTGACTCAGCCCCGACGAGACCTTTCAGCACCCCTGCCAGGACAAAGTTGCAAATCCAACTGACGCGGAGAGCTGGAGGGAAGCTTAAGCGAAGGAGACGGGCCGGATATAAGCTAATGGCACAGGGCTGGAGATAAATGGCAGCCGACATGTGACTGGTGTCTGATTTTTCTGGAAGGTGGGCTCTGGAGAGCACAGGCCGCAACAGCTGAAGGGGCAGCAGATCTTTCTTCTTTTCTTTCTGTCTGTCTGTCTTTTTTCTTTAAGAAGTCAGAAGACTTTTTTTTAAATGTTGGCACTGTTTCAGATGTTACGAAACATGAAGGAGTCCAACACTGCGGGCCAAACACACCTGGTTTGTGGGTCTGGTTCCGGCCGGCCTGGCTCCCTGGGTGTGACTGGTGCTCTGTTACTACCACGCCAGGCCGCTGCTTGGTTCTGGGAATCTTGAGCCCAGGCGTCGCGGCCGGGCCGTGTCCCTTACTGCCTCCAGCTGTCCGATGGAGCAGCCTTGCGGAAGGCGACATGTGTGGGCCTGGTCGTCCCGGATCAGGCGCCGCGCCTGCCTCTTCCCCTGGTGGTCCGTCAAGTGGCCCGAACGCAGACTCGGCCTTTGCTGCTCCCTCTGACCCATACACAGCTCCATATACTTTTATTTTGTATTTGTATTGCCGGTTCTCTATCGGTATCCGGTTCAGTGAAGCCGTTAAGGATTCCTAAAATTGATGTCTTCACCAAAGTTGACTGACAGCTGTTGAAAGTTTTCTGCCACCCAGCGTTTGGCGCCCTTACGGGGAGAGCTGCTGCCCTTGCCCACTCCCCGTCGGGATTCCTGCAGGTTTTGTTTGGGATCCGTGCCGGTTTTCAAAAGCTACTATTGGGGCACCTGGGTGGCTCCGTTCTTTAAGCGTCTGACTTTGGCTCAGGTCATGATCTCAAGGTTCATGGGTTCGAGCCCCGCATCGGGCCCTATGCTGACAGCTAGCTCAGAGCCTGGAGCCTGCTTCCAGTTCTGTGTCTCTCTCTCTGTCTGACCCACGCCTGCTCACCCTGTCTCTTTCTCTCAGAAAAAAAAAAAACACCCAAAAAAACATTCAAATGCCACTATTATTGCATTTTAATTACTAAGTTACTGTTAGTTTACTACTGTTACTATCAAATCAGTTTGTTGTTTGGTTAGTTCTGTTGGTTATAGTGAATGGTATGTATGTGTGTGGATAGCGTTTTTGGCTTATTATTTTCAAATAATTAGACTTCCGTAAATTACAGTTCAAAATTCACAGGCCTGTGGCTGACGCCGATGTGTGTGTATGTCCCCTGTTTGTGTTTTACTGTGTACATTGGTCATCAGAGTTCATTTTCCCCCCGGAAAGTGTGCGGGGACAGTTGGTCCCAGATCTTCTCCTGGCACCTGTGGGGCAGAATCCGAGAACGCTGAGAGCTCTTGCTCTGAAGGAAAACCACCGCCACACACACTGCCTCCAAGTGTGCAGGAGACGCAGGGAGAGAATGACGATGCCATTTCCAAACCAGCCTCTCGACTGCTTGTCACTTGGCTTTGTGAGCCGGACTTGAGTAAGCCACGGAGGGAGCCGAGTGGAGGCAGCGGACTGGCACGTGGACAATGGAAGGGTAACCCTTCCTTGCTCACCTGCGTCCTCTGTCATAAACTCCAGCCGGGCATCGAGGCCACCCTCCACAGGCCATCACTTCGCTGTCCCTATGTTGTCTGACCTCTGTGCTGCCGTGCACAGCCGGCCTCTCTTCCCTCATGAGACTTGCTGCTCCTCTGTGTCTTCCCGAAACCCCAGGTCTTCCCCCGAGGTCTCTAATCCTCCTTCTCAGACCCCTTTGCTGTTTGACAGCTCAGTGTGGAGTGCTTGAGGACTTGATCTTGGGCCCCTCCTCTTTGTTGCTTATGCCCTTGGCCAGCAGGTCTTGTCTGGGCTTGTGATTTAAATGCCGTTCATGTGCCAGCCACCCTCACCTCGGGCAGTTTTTACTTCTGACCTGGTTCTGGCCCGGAGCTCCTGGATGCCTGCCTTGCCTCAGCCCCACTCAGGTGTTCAGGCTGGGAATCCAGAATTTACCATTATTCCTTCCTTTCCCTCTCCTCATGGCCCTGCCCAGCTCACAGTAGAACCCGTCAACATTGCGTCCATAGTGCACCTTATATTGGATCACCTCATTTTTGTCTCCATGCATTGTGGGCCCAGCCCAGGCAGCTACCGTGTTTCGTCTGGACGGCTGTCCTCGCGTCCTGACCGGTCTCCGCACAGGCGCTGTGACCCCACCCCCAGAACTGACCGCTCCTGGCTTACCGAGTGCTAGGAGAACAGTGCAGACTCCTCACCCCTGTTTGCAAGTCTTCGTGATCTGGCCCTGTCTGCCTTTTCTGCTTCCTGGATGGAAAGGCCTGGGTCGTGCTTCCCTTTGCTCTTGGTTAACCTGGCGCCCCATGTCCCCCCCCACCCCCCAGCTACTCAGAGGCCTGCCCCCATCACCTCCTCTAAAGCAGCTTGCCAGCCACTCATGATCGCTCTCTCTTTTTCTGGTAATTGCACTACCTTCCCACCCCTAGAACTGAACTTATTGTCTTCAGGCGGGGACCTCATTGATGCTAGTACACAGGACAGTGCTTGGTACGCGGTGAACATGTGTGGAGGACAAAGTGACTGGGGGGAAGGGCTTCCGCACAGGTTGTATTCCTTGCGTTGGCTGGGAATTATTATCTCCGTGTGGTGGTTGAGGAAACTGAGGCTTTAGCTACATAAGTGGCTTGCCAAAGGAGCCTAAGCTATGGGGCTTGCCATGTAGGAAGTTGAACTTGAGAAACGAAGCCTAGTTGATACAAAGAAAACGGTGTCACACTGACTGAAGATTCCACCTAGTCTAAAGCCAAACGTGTAGGGAAGTTGACTGGGTGGTGGTGGCGCATAAAGCCAGAGAATGGCGCCAGTGGAGCGGCTCAGCTGTTCTCGCGTGGGCTCTGGGCTCCCCCTCCTCTATTTTGCTAATAATACAAGTGCAGCATGCGACTCTGGATTTCTGGTCATGAGTTCGAGCCCCACGGTGGGTGTAGAGATGACTGAATAATATGAAAAGCAGTGCAAGGCGGCACCGGCCGTTCCCAGTCTCTGCGTTTGGATCTGAGCGCATGGTGCACAAGTGGCCAGGGTGGTGGCGAGGGCGCGAGTCATGCCAGCCGGTGCTGCTGCTGTCTCCTTGCGCCTGCATTTGTGGTGAACAGTTCCATCCCACTTGGCGATGCCCCTGGTGACATGGTAACAAGTATGGGCTGTGTCAGATCTGGCCTCCTTGGCCGCCCGCCTTCCCGTACCGCGTGGCAGGTGGCAGCCTCGGGAAGAGCCCTGCGGGGTGCTGGCCGGGCCACCTGCAGCTCGCCGGGCGCCTGCCAGGACCCGGAAGAAGGTTAACAGCCGACTCCGGGTGCTCTGGCCTGCGTCTCCTGCAGACGTTTTCTCCAGAACGAATAGCGAGCTGTCACTTCAAGGAAAAAGACTGACAGGATGTGTGGCCACACAGTAAGCTTTCAGGTGAAAATGAAGAGTTTTAGAAAACCTGTGTCTGCCCGAGAGCTGCCCAGCTTCCCATGCTTCAGACTCTTCCAACGAGATGATGGTGGCAGAGTGAATAGGATTCTTTTGGATACAAAACGTAGAGTGAAATGTGCTCTCATTTGGAACACCTGCATAATTCAGTGAGCTGGTGTTTCCAGGTGACCAATGCACGCTTTCATCCACATCATCCATGGCTGGGAGAGCCACTCGAAGGGAGGCTGGTGCGTTTTAATATAGTACTGTGTGTGGTGCTGCAGAGAGGTTGGATCATCTGTTTGGTGTTCTGTTCACATAGATTGCTTCTAACCTTTAAGAAACTACAATTTACTGAGTTTTTGAGGTGATGTCAAAGAGGTATATTCTCAGGTACTTGGACGTGCTGATATTCTTGCGCTTTTCATGTGCGTTTCTTCTTGAGGCCAGAGTTTCTTCATCCACTTCAACCAAAACAACACGTCGCAGCAGGCTGGAAGAGAAGATGGGGCCCAGTCTTCTGTTAAGGCAGACCTTAAAGGGATTTGCAAAAAACTGTTGCTTGTCTAATGGTTATTTGAAAATGTCTTTTTCATAGAAATATCTATTGAAATATATACTGAATTTATAATTTTTAAATCAGCTAATAAAGAAATACGTTCCTTTAAACATTTTTTTTACAGGGTAGAGGATGATTTTAATTAATTAGTTAATTAATTTATTTTAGAGAGAGAGAGAGCATGCGTGCACATGTGAGCAAGGGAGAGGGGCAGAGGGAGAGAGAGAATCTTAAGCAGGCTGCATGTTCAGTGCAGAGCCTGACTTGGGGTTCGATGCCACGACCCTGGGATCGTGACCTGAGCTGAAATCAAGAGTCAGACGTTCAACCGACTGAGCCACCCAGGTGCCCCTGGAAATACTTTTTTTTTTTTTTTTTTTTTTAAATTTTGATCTCTAAGATGGAAAATACTGATAGGTGTAGCTCATAGAAAAAGCTGTTTGAGGGGCACTTGGGTGGCTCAGTTGGTGGAGCGTCTGACTCTTGATTTTGGCTTAGATCATGGTCTCCTATTCATGGGCTCAAGCCTCACATCTGCTCTGAGCTGACAGTGCAGAACCTGCTTGGGATTCTGCCTCCCTCTCTGCCCTCCCCTGCTCAAGTGTACATTCTCTTTCTCTTTCTCTGTCTCTCTGTCTCTGTCTCTCTCTGTCTCTCTGTCTCTCTCTGTTTCAAAAATAAATAAACATGTAAAAAATGTTTTTTAAAAAAGGAGCTCTTTGGGAGCCCTCAGTAATCTTTGAGTGTAAAGGTGTTTTCAAAAGTTTGAGACTCGTTAGTGTAGTTAAAAAGAAAGTGGGTGTCAGACTTAAATTAGGAAGCTGGGCATGAGATCAGGTGGTTGGCCAAAAATACCAAGCAGAGACGACCAGAAATTAAGAGCAGACCTAAAAGGGACTTGTTAAGGCCCCTTCTATGCTGGAGCTTGTGTTTGTGAAGAGCTCCGCGGGGTGGTGAAGGCTGCTGCCCAGCATGTAAGTGCATAGCCATCGGTAGGGCCTCCTGTTGACCCGGATTTCTGGCGTGTGTCTGGGAGGGGTTCGCTCTGCTGCCCGCCCCCCGTCGGTCCTGTCCCGTGAGTGAAGGAACATCCACATCCATCCAGGTGCGGCGGGGCAGGCAGCCAGAGGCCTCTGCTGTAGTTCAGCAAGGGCTCGTGGCTCACAGCGTGCCCTGCCTTCCTGGACCCTAGCATCTAGTAGGACAGACGGACACATCCACAGCAAATTGTGGTACACCGTTATGTGCGTTTACAGGTGAGAATGGATGGTTATGGGGAAAACTCAGCGTTTACATTAAGTAAAGTATTTGCGTTGAACTGCACTTGTGAAACCTGTGAATCAGTCCCCCTGACCCAGCATGACACTCTCAGCAACTAGTGACTGTTGGTGTGGTTGGTGGTGACGAGCTGCGCGTGGATTTAAGTGGGCGATATCATACAGAGGTTTGTGTTTGGAGGGATCTTGTTGACGGTGGGCGGAGGGGAGGGTTGGAAGGGGTGGGGCTGGGGGTGGGAACACCAGCTGGGGAGGGGGTTGCGCCCATCCAAGTGAAAGGCCTGTCCAAAGGCAGAGTGGCTGCCCAGGGATGGGGTCTGCAGGCTGCTCAGACCTCGGGGTTAAGAGCGGGCGGCCAGCGCAGGCACCCTCTCTCTGCGCTCCACCCGGCGCTCGGCATTTGTCCTGGGAGGCTCAGGAGCCACGAAGGACCGTCTACATAGATTTTTTTTTTTAACCTGCTTTAAAAAATGTGCCGTGTTCCATTTTGAACAGTGTGCTGTGGAGGTAGTCCTGAAATGGATAAGAACATTTCTCCTCATTATCACCTTGTAGAATTCTAAAGCTCGAGTTTTAACAAGATAGCATGTGGATTATATTTAGATGCTGTTCTCCAGGTTTCTTACTCTTTCCTGTTTTTATTGAGAAGACACGAAAAGAGTACTTGGGGTTGGGACACCTGGGGGGCTCAGTCAGTTAAGCGTCCAACTTCGGCTCAGGTCATGATCTTATAGTTCGTGGGTTCGAGCCCCACGTCGGGCTCTGTGCTGACAGCTCAGAGCCTGGAGCCTGTTTCAGATTCTGTGTCTCCCTCTCTCTCTCTGCGCCTCCCTCGCTCGCTCTCTGTCTCTGTCTCTCAAAAATAAAGACCTAAAAATAAAGTTAAGAAAAAAAAAAGAGTACTTGGGCATCTACCATACGTATTTCAGTAGAGCTGAAGTTTGATACCTTTTCTTCTTGTAAGTTTAGATAAATATATACAAAATGTTATCCCAGGAAATGTTTGGCATGATAGTTAATGCTTTAATCATGTTCTTGAGTCTGAACTTGTCAGACAGGTGCAGCTCTGGGGGGCAGGGGGTGTCCCAGGGGCTGGAGGAGAGGTGGCCACTGAGAACAAGTGATAATTTGACCCCTAAGTCCGTTTGTTTTCAGAGGTGGCTTTTGTTCTTGACTAGTACTATTTTTTTTCAAGTTTATTTATTTTGAGACAGAGAGAGAGAGAGAGAGAGAGAGAGAGAGAATCCTAAGCAGTACATAGCAGGATCTCACAACCCTGAGATCATGACCTGAGATGAAATTGAGAGTCGGATGCTCAGCTGACTGAGCCTCCTAGGTGCCTCTCACTGTTCCTATTTTCTGTTTCCTAGTTTAGATAAAATTTCAGACTTACAGAAAAATTGTAAGACTAGTTCAGTGAATTCCACCATACCCTTTACCCAGGCTCACTACTTGTTTACACCTTCTCTCCTCTACTTGACCCTTTCTCTGTGTTTGTGTGTAATTTTCTCCCCTGAGCTATTGAGCAGTAAGTTGGAGACCACACTCCTTGAGGCCTCACTGTGTGTAAGGGCGTTCTCTTACATGTCTGTCATTGATCCGTGACTATTATTAATCCATAGTTCACATTAAAATGTTGCCATTTGTCCCCGCAGTGCCTCTTTATTAATGTTTTTTGCCCTCCCGGCCCCCACTCAGGATCACTCGTTGCCCTTAATGGTCTTGTCTGTGTAACCTCCTTAAATACAAAGGAGCTTCTCAGCCTTACAATTTCTTGACCTTGACACTTTTTTTATTGTGGTGAAATATGCTAATATATTTACCACTTCAATTATTTTTAAGCGTGCAGTCCCTGTCCCTGGCCTTCGGTGCATTCACATCGTCCTGCAGCCCCCCGTCCGTGCTCCGCCAGAACTTCGTCTCCCCAATCGGAAGCTCTGTGCCCACGGACTCCCTGTTCCCTCCCAGCCCCTGGCAACTGGCATCCTATTGTGTGTTTATGAATTTGTTGACCTTGATGTTTTTCACGAGTTCAGGGCAATTACTGTGCAGAAAGTCCTCATCCGCGGGTTCAGCCTGTGCGTCTTGGGTGGAATTTGGTGGAAGTGATGTGCTGTTTTCAGAGCATTCGATCGGAAAGCACATGGTCTTGCTTCATTCCAATAGTGTTTGGTCACGTGATCTGTCACCGACCTTATTTATTTTCTTGCTCACAAGCCTCTTCCGGTTGTCGCCATCGCCCCTCTGACGTACGAGGTTTTGAGCAATTCTTTACTTTCTGGCGCACTCCACGCTCTTCTTGTATTTCCTTGCCTTAGCCCTGGAGTCAGCCATCTCTCCATGGTCACGGCTCCTCGTAGTGGAGGATGGGCTTTAGAAGCAAGATCTGGGCCCTAGGCATGCTCCCCTCTGTCCCCTTTGCAGCCCTGTCACTTGCTTCCTGGGGGTGAAGATTTGGCTCCACTGCCGTCACAGAGTCACTTGCCCTGGACCAGAATGCAGACAGGGCATCCCTGAATTGCTAACGCTTGGCACTTGGGGAAGCAGACCTCTTAAGAGGTTAATACTTGCATTGTTGTTTGAGGCACACTCTGCATACAATGAGATGCCCTAGGCCTACCTGGGAGCATATGCTATTGAAAGTGGGTTTCAGGGCACCTGGGGGCTCAGTGGATTGAGCGACTTCGACTTCGGCTCAGGTCTTGACTTGTGGTTCGCGGGTTTGAGCCCCGCGTCAGGTTCTGTGCTGACAGCTCAGAGCCTGGAGCCTGCTTTGGATTCCATGTCTTCCTCTCCCTCTCTGCCCCTCCCCTGCTCATGCTCTCTCTCTCTCTCTCTCTCTCTCTCAAAAAGAAACAAACATTAAAAAAAAGGAAAAGTGAGTTTCAGTGGGGAGCCTGGGTGGCTCAGTTGGTTGAGCGTCTGACCCATGATTACGGCTTAGGTCATGGTCCCAGGGCCGTGGGACCCTGGATTGGTCCCTGAGCTGAGCACGGAGCCTGCTTGAGGTGCATTCTCTCTCGTCTCTCTCCCTCTCTCCTTTTGCCCCATTTTCCTGCTTGCGCTCTCTTTCTCTCTCTCAAATAAATTTTAAAAAGTGAGTTTCAGGGTTTCTCAATATCTTGTGTGGACATAGTGGTTAATATGCACATTCAGGGCCACTTACGTCTGTGGCCTGGGGCCTGGGATCCGGTAGGGGCAGACACAGGACATGGGTGTGGCCCTGGAGGGATTTGTATCTGCTTTGAGGAAAAGACATTCTTCTATAAAATAAAAACGCAATGCAATGATTATGTATCTGTACTTGAGCAACAGGGCAGCGATCCCCGGAATTCTGCCTGCCTGCAGTGTCTGCATGCCTGAGGCACTGGGCTGAGCTCCGCGCTGGGTGCTTCGCGCTGGGTGCTCTGTGCTGGGTATGGCAGGGTAGGTGAAAGCATGCGAGGGTGCGTACGTCAGGTGCTGGGGGTGGGAGTGGGGGAAAGGGCAGTTAGGTCATAAACAACTGATTTATAGAATTCAGTGATTTAGCTAATGTTTGTCTAGTGCCTCTCTGCACCGGGCACGGTGCTAAGTGGGAGTGACTCATTGGTGAACGACTTCTGCTTTTTAGGCGCTTACCAGGGTTTTGGGAAGATGGGTTGACTCAGCCCAGGAGGCAGGGCATTGGGGTGGCAGCTGCGTACAGAGTGCAGGAGGGGCTCCTGGAAATCTTTGCGTCAGGACCTGGAAGGGACAGAAATTGGCTGGGAAAGAAGGGAGAGAGGTTGTGGGGGCTGGCTGAAGCCCCGAGGTGTGCAGACGCTGGGAGGGGAGAGCCCGGCCCCTGGGGAGCTGCCCTTCTTTGAGGCCGGGTCTCCCTAAGAGTGTTTCCCCCCGTCCTAAGACAGCTGCCGGCCACCCGTACCCCACCTGGCGAATTTCCCTCTGCCACCTCCGCCACCCGAACACCGGATTGTGCGTTTGATTAGTCAGCCGCGCTCTGTTCTGTCCACTGCTGCCTCCCTGGCGGCTCACTCTGTAACATTCCATAGTAGGTGCTGGGTAGACGGCGGCGGGCAGGAAAATGGGGCGGGGACTGTGCTGGAGAAGTAGTGCGAGTCTGTGCAGATGGACAGGCGGACGGGGCGAGTCCCGACAAGCTTCACGTGCCCTGGGAATTTGGGTTTTGTCTTAAGGACAATTAAGAAATGTCTTAAAGCAGGGTAGTGACATAATCAGGGTTTTAGAAAGGTTGAACTGGCTGCAGAGAAAGAGAGAGAACGGGAGGGTGTGGCGTGTGTGTGTGTGTGTGTGTGTGTGTGTGTGTATGTGTACTTGTGTGAGGGAGGCGGTGTGGGTTGGGCACACTGAGGAAGGGGAGCTGGGAGCCCAGGAGGAGCGGCTGCTGCGGAGCTGGGCTGAGGGGGGAGGACCTGCGGGCGGCCGAGCGCCCCCTGGGACAGAGGACAGTGCACCTGGGTCACTGACTGGCAGAGGGACTCGGGGCCCTGGCGGATGCAGGAGAGAGGGGGCGAGCCACTGTGGGCACCCGGGAGGGGGAAGAGCGTGTGTCTGACTCTGGAGATTGGAGAATGTTTTCTTAGAGTGTCTGGGTGGGGATGTTAAAAGTGTTGCTTGAGATGGTCCCTAGGCCCCTGTCCCCTCGGCGTCTGTCTTCATTCACCCTGCCGCACGGCGCTGCTGACCGGCCCGGTGCTGTTTTCTTGGGTAGCTGCTGCCTTTATCCTTAAAGGTTGATCAGACCATTAGTTTAAAGATACATGAAAATAAAAGCACGGTCACATGTAAATGAGACATTTCCTTTTCCTGCACTGCCTCTGAGCCCTGGCTCAGGCCCCGAGTGAGTTTCTGTAGAGGTGGAAGCGTTGCAGAGACAGGTGTCTTGTGTCTCTTTCCTGTGACCATGTCCTGAATACACTGGCACGTGTCCTTCCCCGTCCTCCCCTCACCGTGCACTGGGAGCACCCTGCAGTGGCCGCAGCCCCGTCCTGCCTGGCAGGACCCGCTGCGGAGAGCGGTCCCTCCCTTCACGCACACAGCGCTTCTCCTGAGGAGATGTCGTCATCTGCTCAGCAGGACGGTTTGCCCAGAGGAGTTTTGTGTTTATAGTAAAACCTTAGGCCGAGAGAGCTCTTAGTACTTGAAACATATTTTACCATTTTTATTGACAAAATTGAGTTCCTTGGAAACTTGTTTTCCTTCAGATTACACAAATAACACACATTGTTGTAAAATATTTAGGAAATAGGGAAAAATGGAACAAAAGTTACATAATGGAATAAAAATGATATAAAACCCCACTACGGCACTGTTAATATTTTGGTGTATTTTCCACTTCTGTCTTCCCTCTCACCCCTCCCTGTAGCCAGGATTATACTGTGCATCATTAAAGGGTTATTTTGAATTACTTATTAAAAAAGTTCATTTTTGAGAGAGAGAGAAAGAGAGAAAGGGAGAGAGAAAGCACAGCAGGGGAGGGGCAGAAAGAGAAGGAGACACAGAATCCAAGGCAGGCTCCAGGCTCTGAGCTGTCAGCACAGAGCCTAACGCAGGGATCAAACTCATGGACCGGGAGATCCTGACCTGAGCCAAAGTTGGATGCGCACTGACTGAGCCATCCAGGTGCCCCTGGAATCACCTATTTTTGATGTCCTTCTCCTTGTAAGAGCCGAGGCATAATAATAAAACGGATCCTCGGGAAACCCCACGATACCCAAGAACTAGATCAGCATCAACACTGTCCCAGCCACCAGCTTTAATGTCTTTTCTGCCTCTGGGAAGATAATAGACTGTCCATGACCTAGGATGGCTTTACTTACAGGTTTTTGACTTTGCGAGGGTGTGAAGGCCACACATGTTCAGTGGAAGCCCTCCATGGGACTTTGAACTTGGATCTCTTCCCAGGTTGAGGATTCATGGTCTGATCTTCTGTCATGATGCTGGGCAGCAAGCACAGCCCCAGGGAGCCGGTGATCACCAGGGCCAGTAGCTGATATGGGACAGTCCCCTGTCCCCATGGAGCCACTGCCTGTCACCTGCAGTGTGGCATCCAGTAAATTACATGTATTGTAAGATGGGCTTTGCGTGAGATGGTTTTGCCCAACTGTAGGCCAGCGCGCGCGTCCTGAGCACGTTGAAGCCGGACTCGGCTGAGCTCTGGCAGAAGGTCAGGTGTGTTAAATGCATTTCGAGTTCTGTTATTTTCAATTTATGATGAATCTATGGGGATGTACCCCATTGCATGTTGGGGAGGATCTGTACTGGCTTTGTTCTGGGTCGTACTGGCTGTAGGCCAGATTTCCATACTGACAGCCCTTTTAATGACTGAATAACCCTGTGGGCAGGTACTGTTATACCCATTTACAAGGGAGGGGACTGAGGCGAGAGAGGTCAGATCATTTGCTGGAGGTCGTGTAGCCAGTGAGCAGTGGAGCCTGGATCTGGCCTCAGCCCGCACGTTCTCCTGCCCCTCAGGGAACGTGGGCATTGGTGGCCGGAGCTGGGAGAGACCGTGCATGCACCTTGCTGGCTGCTCCAGAGCGCGGGGCGCCGTCACCCAGCCGCTGCTCAGTCACTGCTGAGCACAGGGGAAGCGCCTCTGCCCTGCCAGTTCCTTGGTGGGAATGAGGAGGGGATGTGGCCGGTATGGACTCTGGCAGCACCGTGAACTGAGGGCATGTGCAGGGCACCCTGGCGGGTCAGACTGATGATGCTGAGGCATCTAACTAGTGTGGCTCCAGACTGTGTCGTGACTCGGTGGGAAGCAGTGGTGTGACCAGAGGCTAGGGAGTGGGTTTGGAAGAGGAGTCTGCTTGAGGACATGTCCTGGAGGAGGTGGGGCCCCATCTGGACACTGAGTTGGGAGGAGTTGGCAGGTGGATGAAGGCCCTTCCAGGGAGGAGTGTGGGTGGTGACCAGGGTCCCTGAAAGGAAGGTCTTTTAAAATTTTTTAAAAAATGTTTTATTTATTTCTGAGAGACAGAGAGAGAGAGGGAGAGAGCGAGTGAGCAGGAGAGGGTCAGAGAGAGAGGGAGACACAGAATCTGAAACAGGCTCCAGCACAGAGCCTGACGCGGGGCTTGAACCCACGAACTACAAGATCATGACCTGAGCCGAAGTCGGTCGCTTGACCAACTGAGCCACCCAGGCGCCCCAAGGAAGGTCTTTTGAGAGCACAGTGGGGGACAGTGTGGGTGGCCGTGGCAGGGGCACTGCATAGCCATGCTTTGCACGGCTGGTGGAAGGCTCGGCTCTCTTTCCCCACGTAGGGAGGGTGGGGACCTGCTCAGGGCCAGGTGAGGCAGAAGAAGGGCGTAGTGAGGGTGTGTAGTGGGAATTTAGCCAGGGGAGCCAGGGGGCAGGGTGGAAGGGGAAGGGGCGGCTGCCTGGAGTGAGGAGAGCTCTCTGCGAGGGGAGAGGGAGTGCCACAGGCATTGGAGCCCGGTCTTTAGAGCTCTGAATGTACGGTCAGGACAGGACGTTTATGGGGTGCCTGGGGGGCTCAGTCGGTTGAGTGTCCAGCTCTTGATTCCAGCTCTGGTGGGGTCCAGCGCTGTGTCGGGCTCTGTGCTGAGCTTGGAGCCTGCTTAAGATTCTGTCTCTCTCCTGCCCCTCTCCCCAAGTGCACTCCCCTCCACTCCCGCCTCTCTGAATACAAGAAAGGACACTTGGAAAGCAATAAACCCTCTGAAGGACTTGGAGTAGGGAGCGCTGTGAGGTATGGATAGTGAGTCTGCGAGGGAGGAGGGAACCGTGCACTTGGGGGAGTAATCTGGAGAAAGAAGAACGTGCTGTGGTCTCTCTCTCTCTCTCTCTCCAATGGATGCTTTTTTATGATAGTTTTAGATTTACAGAATAATTGAGAAGACAGAGTTCCCGTATACTTTGCACCCAGTTTCCCCTCCTCCTAATATCTTACAGTGAGGACGGTACATTTGTCACAACTAGTGAATCAATATGGATACATTATTATCAACTAATGCCCACACTTTTTTTTTTTTTTTTTTAATATTTTTATTTATTTCTAGGATAGAGAGAGACAGCGTGAGCAAGGGAGGGTCAGAGAGAGAGAGGGAGACACAGGCTGAAACAGGCTCCAGGCTCTGAGCTGGCAGTCAGCACGGAGCCCGACGCGGGGCTCGAACCCACGAACCGCAAGATCCTGACCTAAGCGAAAGTCGGACGCTTAACCGACTAAGCCACCCAGGCGCCCCTAATGCCCACACTTTATTCAGATTTCCTGTTTTTAGGTGTCCTCTTTAGTCGGCCCCAGGGCTGCACCCAGAACACCAGGCCACATTTAGTTGTGACCTGTGATCTCTCAGCCTGCTTTTGGAGGAGCCCTGGGCAGGGGTGTGGTAGGCCGGTCCTTTGTTGGGGTGTGGCGTCTGGTGGTTTTCACTGGATAAGATGGAGGTTATAGGTTTGAGGAGGAAGAGCTTGGAGGGAGAGTGGCCTTCTTATCACGTCATAGCATATCAAGGATCACTGCTCTCAACATGACTTGTCACTGTGGATGTGACCTTGGTCACAGGGCTGAGGTCATGTTTGTTGTTTCTACTTGTCCTCCCCCTCCCCACACCCCGCCCACCTTATTTATACGGGGCTAGAAATATTTCCGGATGTAACTACCTCTGTGTTAAGCTAAGTAAGCATTTGTGGTGATGTCTTCAAGTCTAATCTGTTTTTTTCTTAAATGTTTTATTTATTTATTTTAGTTTTATGTTTATTTATTTTGAGAGAGAGGGAGAGAGAGAGAGAGGGAGAGAGAATCCCAAACAAGCTGTGCACCATCAGCACAGAGCCTGATGCGGGGCTCAAACTCAGGAACCGTGAGATCATAAGCTTGGCCGAAATCAAGAGTTGGATCCTTAACCGACTGAGCCACCCAGGTGACCCTAATCTGTTTTTTTTTTTTTTAAGTTTTTTGTTGTGTTTAAATCTGGAACCAAGAGATTATTAGTAACATAAAGTAAACTCAGAGAAAAGCGTGATTCTGGAGAAAAGCTAATGAACTTGGTTTTAGACAGGTTGAGTTTGAGGTGCCCTTAAACTTGAAGGCATGAGTCAAGTTTGCAGAAAGAATTTTGGAAACTGACTCCATAGCGGTAATGCTAGATGGAAATTCCCGAAGGGTGAAGAGGGGGGCTGTCCATCAGGAAGGTCAGTCATTGTTGAGAAGGGGGATCACGCGGCTTAACAGAGGCCGAGGAAGAGAAAGACATGTTTGAGAAGCAGTTGACCCATAACCTTTTGTGAGCGCTACGCTTGCTGTGTGCCCATCCATAGCCCTTTGCAGTGAAACTTCTTCCCCTTTGCAATCCTGGCTCCTGCTGAAGGGACAGCCCTTGGTGGGCCACAGGGCCCTGTGGCTCCCTGGCTGCGCTGAGCGGGCCAGGCTCGGACGGCCGACCCAAGGGCAGCCACTTCCTAAGGCTGCCGGGCATGCGATGAGCTGGATTGATTTGGTTGTCTCAGAACGGCTTGGACTGGGAAACCTCTGTGGGAACAGAGTTAGGGCCGGGCTGAAGGAGGTCATGGTGTGCCCTCAGTGATAGGTAAACACGGCCTGTGAGGACCCAGGGTGTGGGGCGGGAGGCCGGGGGTGCAGTGAGGTCTGGGTCACGGCAACGATGGAGGACCACGCCTGTCTCCTCTTACTGTTGGGCCCGGTGCCATTCCGGCCCTTTCTGCGCTCAGGGCCTTTTGCTTTCTTCTGGGTCCTGTGCCAGGTACCCTTACAAAGCATCGTTGCTTAGGCTCACTGAAGTGACACTCAGGTTTTCAAGTTTATTTTTAGTAAACTTCACTGAAGCCCAATGGAAAAGTTCACGTCTTAAGTGCTCCGTGAATTGTCACAAAGTGAGCAGACATGTGACCAGCCCGTGGCAGAAGGACCAGTCCCGCCGAGGCCCCTCCCAGGTCTCCCTCCTGCTGGGAAGCCACTGTCCTGACGTCTGCTCCCTGATGCTGGACTCCGCCTTGGCGCTGCCGTCCCCTTGCGTGCCCATCCGTTCTCACTGAGCGCAGTGCCCTCGGCCTTACCGTTGACCGGACCAGGGCTTCTGGAGACCTGGGCGGTTCAGCAGGTTCATCGTCTGCTAAGGAGCGGGGCCAGGAGTCTGAGCTCTGATCTCACGCGACCCAGGAGACCTGGCTTCCACCTTCCCCTTAGTCCATTCTCAGTGTGGCCTCGGGCGAGATTCCTTGTTGGTTTAAAGTCCCTTCTTAAGGAGACTCTGAAAATCCTAATGGACATTTTCTAAAATGGAAGAGGCAACTATGGTTTTATCTAAGACACTGGACTAGGTGTCGGACTGACCTCGGCTCAAGCTGGTTTCTTTCCTGCTGTGCCCTTGGCCTCAGCCCTGCTGTTCACATCTGGAAGGGGAGCATGGTTGGGAGGGTGGCCCAGGATAATGTCTGTGAAGCCTGGGAATCTCTGATGTGCAGTCGCATGCCCAGGTCGAGTGTCCAGGTGCGGGGCCAGGTGTGGGCCCAGGTCCTGGGCACAGCGAGTGACAGCTCTTCTTGTTCAGAGGGGCGGGAACTGGGCACCTACGAGTTTCTTCTGCATACCCCTGCTGCGTAGCTACTAATGAGCTCCGTCCCTTCTTTGTGCGTGGCGTGGCTTAACTATCAACTATTTGGAGGAAAAAGAGTGGAAATTGCCTCCTGTCAGATAGCAAGCTGTGCCTGCAGTTTTCATCAATAGGTAAGGGGCAGGCGTGGTTCAGGTGACCGTCCCCTAGGGCCTCAGTGGGCAGGCTGAGCTGTCTATCTTTTATCCTGTGACCCTTCAGGTCAAAGCCGGCCCCTTACCCTCGGAGGGTGTGGGCTCTCCTGAGATCCATGCTCCTCCCCTGTGTGTTTACGTGAGGTTCTGGTAAATGCTGCAGATTTAAAAAACTAGACTTTATGACGTGCTTTCCATACATCATTGTTTGTGAACGTTACTGAGAATGAATGGCTCCTTATAAGCCATTGTGGCAGGATTAGGTGTTCAATAATAGTTCTCACGGTTTATTTAGACATCAAATTCATTTCATTCAGAACAAGTATTCTCATAAAAACAGTTCTGAGAACCTACCGGATTAGGCTGGGAAGGAGAGGTCATTACGGTCCCCTTCTTTCTGGTAAAGGTGCTCTGGAGATGAAATGTTTTATTCCAGCAGCATATGGTCTGTGAGCCGCTACTGGAGGGGCTCTCTGAACGGGTGCTTGCCGCCAGCCCTTTCTTCCTGCTGCCGGTAGCATCCTGACTCTTCCTGTGTTCCTTTCCCGCAGGTGGGCTCACTAGCCTGGGGGTGTCCCGGGCCAGGCAGGAAGTCCTTCGGCTTTCCTGGGGCCCCGCTGGGAGGAAGGGGTATGGGGTCTGACCCAGAACTCAAAGGCCTGGCACTGACCACTGGACTTTGGAACTGTGCCCGAAGCCACATTTCTGTGACCTAGATTTGGTTCTTTGTTGCCCGGTGATGAGCACCGGGCCCCTGCTTCTTCCGTTCAACAGCTCTCCGCTCTGGCAACAGCTAGACCTGTTACCAACTTCCAGAGCTTGAGTTCCCGCCATGAGCTTCGTATTCTTCTGAGTTTCAGTTTTGGGCACCCGAAGGCTCTCTGTCCAGTCTCGGATCTGCCTGGGTCCCGCAGCCCAGGGTGTCCGTCAGTGACCCCCGTGCGGTGTTGGGTTCCATGTGCTGTGTCCACATCGGGTGCTGTCCAGGACCCCAGGTGCCAAAAAGCGTGCCTGCAGTGGGCTTGGAGATTGCCTGATCCCTCGGCTCCGGCTCCGGCTCCGCATCCTGACCCCCGTCTGCCCGCCTTGGCGGGGGCTTGCTTGTTGTAAGCATCCCACGGCTTGTTTACGGTGTTTGCTGGCGCCCATTACAGTCTCATGTTCCGACGTGTAACTTTAGCCAGAGGGCCCCAATTTATGATCTGTTTTGTTGCCTTATTAAATTACTGATGGTTTTCACTTAACTAAATATATTTTCACTGAAATAAATATATTTGAGAAGTAGATGCTGGATTGTGCCTGACAACATCTTTTTTTTTTTTTTGAGAAGAATTTCATGCTCCTTAGATTAAGGTTCATCCTGTCGATTATTTTTATTCTTCGTTTATGGCTTGAATGTAGGTAGACATGTGTTCTGAAAGTAGTATGTTAATGTTTTCATGAATGGCCTGGTTTTAAGGAATCATTGTCTTTATAGAATTGTGAGCCTTTTTTAAATCCAGGAATAACAAATCCAAGCAAATGTAGAAAACTGGCATTTTAAGATGATTCCAGTTTCCTGTAAGAATATTCATGACAGCACCTGTTCATTCGTTCACCGAGTACTTCTAATGGCTGCAGACGATCTTGTGCCCATCGGCAGAGGACTGGTTACATCATGGTACATTGGGCGCTCGACTTCCACGCAGCTTAGTAAAGACGGTGAAGTCCTTCTACATGTGCTCTTGTGGGAAGGCTTCCAAGATATATTAAGTTAACAAAAAACACTGAAGTAAAACATCACAATCAGGCGTAGAACAGACTATATGGTACAGTCTTATTTGTGCTCTTAAAAAGCTATATGTATGCATAACAACACATGCTTATCTGTGTAAAACATTTCTGGAATGGTACATGCTTATAGGCCCGATGGGAAGTAGGTATTGGTAGAATTATCTTTATAGAACGTTTTATTTTCCTGTACTTTTTAGAACCTCTGCATGATTTTTTTTTAATGTTAATGAAAATAAAAAAAAAGATTACCCTTAGAATATGCCCTCTGTTGGCAGAGGTTTGGTGGTGGTTTTAAGGCAGTATAATATCTTTTTTTTTTTTAAATGTTTATTTATTATTGAGAGACAGAGAGAGACAGAGCATGAGCAGGGGAGGGTCAGAGAGAGAGGGAGACACAGAATCAGAAGCAGGCTCCACGCTCTGAGCTGTCAGCACAGAGCCTGACACAGGGCTTGAACTCACAAACCATGAGATCACAACCCGAGCTGAAGCTGCACGCCTTACTGACTGAGTCCCCCAGGTGCCCCGGCAGTATTATATCTTTAACTTCTCACGTTGTACCTTCAAGTACTAGCTGTCCCCCTTCACCTGTGGTGTGAGAGCCTCACGGGGTTTCCCCGTCCCTCCATCCTGTGCTGTTGATTTACATTTAATTCTGTGTGTTACAAACCCCACACCATGTTGTTGTTATTTCTTAAAATAGCTAACTACCTTTTAAAGAAATTTAAAGAATAAGAAGAGCCTCTTAACTGTTTACCCACATATTTCACCCTCCAGTCTTCATGACTTTGTGCGGCTCTCAGTTTGAATCTGTGGCCGCCTCCTCCGCGTGGCCCTGGTCTGCTGGCCCTGGTTCCCTCGGCTTCTGTGTGTCCGGAGTGTCTGTTTCAGTGTCTCGCCCGCGGGGTGTTTTCCCTGTGTGTACAGTCCTGCATGACTTTTCCCTCCGCACTTCAGGCTTCCGTTGTCCTCAGGGGACGTGTGCTGTCCGCCTTGGTTTTGTTCCCTCAGCACGTCATGTGTCTTTTGTTCCTCCAGCTACTGTTTTTTAAATTATTTTTTTATTTTTCCAAGTGTTTTATTTATTTTTGAGAGAGAGAGAGAGCATGAGCAGGGGAGGGTCAGAGAGAAGAAGACACAGAATCCAAAACAGGCTCCAGGCTCTGAGCTGTCAGTACAGAGCCCGACACGGGCGTCGAACCCACAAACCATGAGTTCATGACCCGAGCTGAAGTCAGGTGCCCAACCGATTGAGGCAGGCAGGTGCCCCTCCTCCAGCTACTTTTAAAGATTTTTCTTTATCCTCGGAATTCAGCAGTTTCATGATCGCATACCTTGGTGTGGTTTTCTTCGTGATTAGCCTGCTCGTGGTCTACTGAGGTTCTTCGATCTCAGGATTATAGTGTTCACCAAAATTTTGCAGAATGTACTGCCATACTGCTTTGATTTTCCCCCCTAGTCCTCCCCCTTCTCCCCTTCAGTCCGCTGGAACTCCAGCTACACCTAGATGCCCCACGTTGCCCCGCCGAGGCGCTCCACTCCTCACCCCTTGCCCCCTTGTTTCTGGTGGATCCTTTCTATTACTGAGTCTTCAGCCTCTCTCGCTTTTTCTTCCGCAGCGTGTGATGCGTTGTCACGCCCATCCAGTGTATCTTCCGTGTCAGATATAATGTATTTTTAGTCTCGAGAAATTCTACTTGGGTCTTTTTATGGTTTATGTTTCTCTCCCTTATATTCGTGTTTTCCTTTAAATCCTTGAACAAATTTGTAAAACCATTTTAACACTCTTCCCTGTTATTTCCATAATCACTAATTTCTGGAGCTTTTTCTATTAACTGCTTTTCTTCTGTTTGTGGGTTATGTTTTCCTGCTTTACTCACATCTAGTAATTTTTGGTTGATGCTGGATATAGTGAACGTTGCATTGTGGAGTGTCTGGTCTTGTTGTCTTCATTTATTTATTTTTTTAAAATGTTTATTTTTTGAGAGAGAGAGCAGGCAAGCGAGCGGGGGAGGGACAGAGAGAGCATGAGGGAGACACAGGCTCCAGGCTCTGAGCTGTCAGCACAGAGCTCAGCGCGGGGCTCAAACTCTTGAACTGAAGCATCATGACCTGAGCTGAGGTTGGATGCTCGACTGCCTGGGCCCCTGGCGCCCCTGTATCGTTGTCTTCATTTAGATGGTGTTGGGTTTTGTTCGGTCGGGAAATTAATGGTCTTAGAATCAGTTTCATTTTTCAAGGCTTGTTTTCTAGCTTTGTTAAAGCAGGTCTGGATCAGGGGGTGGCAAGCTGTGGCCCATAGGCCTTCTCTGGCCACTGTCTTGTTTCTGTAAATAGAGCCCTTGGGAACACAGCCACATGCTCGGCTGTCTGTTGTTTTCATGCTACAGTGGCAGAGTCGAGTAGCTGGGATAGAGGCTGTGTGGCTCGCAAGACGGAAATATTTGCTCCTGGCTCTTCATAGGAAAAATGTGATGGTTCTTAGTCTAGAGAAGGCTGTGCTCTGGGTCTGTTAGTCCTGTGCCGAAGGTGTGGCCTTTCTGCTGAATGTTCTGGGTGTTCAGTGAGGTCTCTTCGTTCCGACTCCCTGGAACACGGACTCCCAGCCTCACCCGGTAGTTGCTCCTTGCTTGGCCTCCTGCGGTCTCGCTGACTGTGTGCTCAGCCAGGTGCCCAGCCAAGAACGCGAGGGACCCTGTAGATTTCTGGAGCCCCCCCACTCTGTGTAGCTGTCCCCTCCCCTTGGTTCCCTGGCCCATCTGGCCAGCTGTCTCAGGCTCTGTGAACTCTCCTCTCTTTTCTCCTCGGCTCAGCGGTCCTGTCCTGCCCTGCTTGGAGCCCTGAACGCCCGCATAGAGCGCGGTGACCTCGGGGCTCACCTCATTTGCTTTCTCACAGGACCACAGTCCTGGACTGCATGTTGTTTGACATCTGAAAATGTTTAACAGGTTTTGTTCAGTTTTCTGGTTGTATGTGGTGGGAGGGCTCATCTGGTATAGTAATTCCATATTTCCCAGAGGTGGAAATCATCCTCAGGGTGATGTGGGTGAGCCACACGGGAGCCACACGGGAGCCACGGAAGACAGGAAGTTTGAAGAAATGGATGTTGCACAACTAGGTCACCTTTATTAGATTAGTTGGTAGTTGACGCTTTACCATTAATAAACTGTTCTCTCCCCTGTAGCATTTCACTTTCCAGCTTAAATGTGGCATTAAAATGTTAAGATTACATTGGCGTATCAAATTAACAATACAGATCACAGTTTGTAAGAGTTCAGCTTGCAGATCCCCAGACAGGTAATTTTCGGGCTACGTTGCGAGTTCCTCCTTTCCCTGATAGAACCGTGCATTTCATTTGGCTTTAGAAAGCCAGGTAGGTCAGAAGGTGAAATGGAAGTAATTGTCTAACACGTAAGAGGATTTAAGAATAAAATCCTTCCCTGTTTCGGTGTTAGAGATCTAAATTGGGCCCTTCATCATGCTGCCTTAGAGTGCGGATCCGACTCGCCACCTTAGGTTTTACTTACTTGTAGAAATCCTCTTTTGGTGTTAATAATCATTACAGCCCTGGAAGGAATTGTCTAATTGCTCATTCCATTTAGCTGTTTTATTTAAGAAGGTTTTTTCTCATCTGATTTGATTTGATTTTCTTTCTTTTAAAAGAATTATGAGATAATAAAATGCATAAAATATCTATTTACAGTTTAATCATCATTTGTAAAAGCCAGCGCCTGTGTTCCTGCTACCCAGGTCGGGAAATAGACCACTGCTGCCCCTCGGGGTCCTTGAGTGTCCTGCCCTCATCACCTTTCCTTCTTCATTCCAAGACTCAGACACTGTTCTTTCTTGGGTGATCTATCTTCCCCCCTCCCTCCCTCCCTCCCTTCCTTCCTTCTTCCCTCCCTCCCTTCCTTCCTTCCTTCCTTAATTTGAGAGAGAGAGAGGTTGCAAGCAGGAAGAGAAAGGCAGAGAATGAGAGAGAGAGAGAGAGAATCTTTTTTTTTTTTTAAAGAAATTTTTAAGGTTTTTATTTATTTCTAGGAGAGAGAGACAGCGTGAGCAGGGGAGGGTCAGAGAGAGGGAGACACAGACTCTGAAATAGGCTCCAGGCTCTGAGCTGGCAGTCAGCACAGAGCCCGACGCTGGGCTCGAACCCACGAACCGTGAGATCATGACCTAAGCGAAAGTCGGACGCTTAACCGACTAAGCCACCCAGGCGCCCGAGAACCTTTTTTTTTTTAATGTTTTATTTATTTCTAGGAGAGAGAGAGAGAGAGACAGCGTGAACAGGGGAGGGTCAGAGAGAGAGGGAGTCACAGACTGAAACAGGCTCCAGGCTCTGAGCTGGCAGTCAGCACAGAGCCCGACGCGGGGCTCGAACCCACGAACCGGGAGATTATGACCTAAGCGAAAGTCGGACGCTTAACCGACTAAGCCACCCAGGGGCCCCAAAGAGAGAGAGAATCTTAAGCAGGCTCCATGCTCAGTGCAGAGCCCAACACAGGGCTCAATCCCACGACGCTGAGATCATGACCTGAGCTGGAATCAGAGTCAGATGCTCAGCTGACCGAGCCACCCAGGTGCCTGCCCCCCTTCCCGTGTAGGTCTTTGTACACGTGGTGCGTGGTGTGAGGCAGGGGCCCAGGTTCCTTTATTTCCCCACGTGGTTTTCTAGTTGTCCTTGTGAGTTTTGCTGGGAAGCTCATCCTTTCTCGTCAGCTGCAGGCTCTGTCGGGAGTCAGGCGGCCGTGTCAGTGCCGGCCTGTCTGGGGCTCTCTGTTCGTTCTCATTAGTCAGCCCTTAGTAATTACTGGGCTTTATGGAACACCGTGTGAGGGAGGACCCCGCACTTGGCTCCTTCGAGAATGTCTTGGCTCTTGTTCTTTTCCTCTTCATACAAGCTAAAGAATTAGTTTGCAAGTTCAAAGAGAGAAAATCTGTTGGATGTGGATGGAGATTGCATTGAGCCTGTATTGTAGTTTGGGGAGATTTGATGTGTTTACAAAGCCGAGCGCTCTGGTCCCTGAGCAGAGCTGCCTTCGTTATTTAGGTAGGTCTTTCATTCCCTAAATAGAGTTACATACTTCTCCCTGTGGGGCGTTGCCTGTCTTTTAGATACTTGATATTATTGTGATGCTTTCCCAAATAGCATCTTTTAAAAATTGAATTGTTCAGCTGTATTAAAAATTTCTTTTTGTTAGGGTATGAGCTCATACATTATTTTTGCGTATTTTATAAGCAGCCTTCGTAGTGTGGCCCATGCACACAGCTTCCTCTCCCCGCCCCCACACTGCGTGTTCACAGCTGCTGGGCATGACATGGGTGTGTGTGTGTGTGTGTGTGTGTGTGTGTGTGTGTACATAGCGGCCAGGCCTTGGCTTCCTCCTGGCTTAGAACAGTTCCCGCTGCAGGGCCGCGGGACAGCTGTCCTCTCAGGTGCCGTCCCACAGCCACACGGCCAGCCCTGAGCACTGGCTTTCTCCACGTACCCAGGGGGCCGGTGCTTTGTGGGGCCAGCCCCACTCCGTACCTTCCCCGGTGGCTCTGGGGACAGTTGGGCTTCATGGAAACTCTTGAGCCACAGAAAATGACCCTTCAGCTTTGGAACTGTCTGTTCCAGGAACTCAAGGTAGGACCTGCCAGCGAAGCCACATAATCCTGAAGTTTCCTTTGTAAAAAGAGTTTTTAAACGTTACGGTTTAGGTTTTTAGAATGGCATTTTGTTTTTTGAAGTCAGTTTTGAGAAGTTACATAGTTTAGAGGACGTTGCCCATTGCATCCGGGTCTCCTGCTGTTCATGGTGTCTCATCCTGTGATCTTTTAAAAGTCGGTAGATGATGGTCATGTTCCCTTTGTATTCCCGCCGTTGAGTATTCATATGTCCACTGTTTCTCTCCATTTCTGCCAGAGGATTGTCCATTTTATTAGTCTTTCAAATAAGCATTTCGTGGCTTTGCTGATATGCTATCACATGCTTGTTAACATTTCAGTCATTTGTTTTTAAATCTTATCACTTCCTTGGATTTACTGTATTGCCTGTAAATCTTGAGGAGGAAATTCTTGAGATGGATACTTATTAATTCCCAGTCATTTGTCTTTTCCCATATAGGATGTTATTACAAAGATTTATTTTTTCATTAAATTTTTTTTTAAGATTAAAATTTTTTTTAATGTTTCTTTATTTTTTGAGAGACAGAGACAGAGCGAGCAGGGGAGGGTCAGAGAGAGAGGGAAACACAGAATCCGAAGACAAGCTCCAGGCTCTGAGCTAGCTGTCAGCACAGAGCCCGACGTGGGGCTGGAGCCCATGAACAGTGAGATCATGACCTGAGCCGGAGTCGGACGCTCAACTGACTGAGCCACCCAGGTGCCCCTAAAAAAATTTTTTTTTTACTCTTTTATTTATTTCTGAGAGAGAGAGAGACAGCGTGAGCAGGGGAGGGTCAGAGAGAGAGGGAGACAGAATCTGAAAGAGGCTCTGAGCCAGCTGTTAGCACAGAGGCCGACATGGGGCTTGAACCCACGCACCGTGAGATCATGACCTGAGCCGAAGTCGGACGCTCAACCGACTGAGCCACCCAGGTGCCCCTATAAAAATTTAAATGATAAATTATGTAAACATCTAAATTAAATGTTTATTAGCTGCATTCAGTAAATTTTGACATGTATTATTTTTATTATTGTTCAGTTCAGATTATTTTCTAAATTTCAATTTGGCTATATTGACTTATGAGTTATTTAAAAGTGTGGTTTATGGGGCGCCTGGGTGGCTTAGTCGGTTAAGCGTCCGACTTCGGCTCAGGTCATGATGTCATGGTTCGTGGGTTTGAGCCCCACATTAGGCTCTGTGCTGACTGCCGGCTCAGAGCCTGCAGTCTATTTCAGATTCTGTGTCTCCCTCTCTGTCTGACCCTACCCTGCTCATGCTGTCGCTCTCAGAAATAAATAAAAAGCAAAACAAAAAAAGTGTGCTTTGTGATTTTTAAGCATAGAGGAATTTTCCTAGGATTTGTGTTTGATTTCTTGCTTAATTGCTTTTCGATCAGAGAACATCTGTTTGATTTTATCGAGGAAGTAACAGGTGCACCACATGTGTAGGGGAGCCATTCCCACACTGACCAGTGTGAATGGCGCCCCCTGGTGTTGTGGATCAGGTGACTTGCACAATTGCATTGGTGCATGTGTGCATGTGTATTCTGAAGTTTAGTCCTTTGAAATTTGTTGAACTTTGCCTTAAAGACTTGTCTGTGGTCAGTACTTGTAAATGTTCCTTGTGGGCGTGGACATAAGGTTTACTACAGTCGAGGTTCCATGGTCTGTATGTGAGCAGTACTCAAGTATTGTATTTCCTGTGTTCCTCTTTACCGACCGTTTCGACTTCTTTCAGTAACTGAGAGATCACACCGTGATTGTAGACGTGTCTGATTCTATGATCCTGCCTGTTTGAGGTTTGTCTATACCATGAGGCGATGTCATTATGGTCATACAGAGTTGAAACTGTGTCTTCCTTGTGCATTGGAGTCTGTGTTGTGATAGAGTCACTCTCTGTCCCCAGTGTCACTTTATGCTATAAGGTCTGTTGTATCTCATTAATATAGTCACTGTTCTCTTGTTTGATATTTGCACTGATTATTTTCCTACCTCTTTATGTCAAGCTTTCTGCATCCTTATATTTTTCGTATTTCTTGTGAACAACTTGTAGATAGGGTAAGAACAAATATAGTCTGACAACTTTTGTCTTTTAATTGGAGCATTTAGTCTATTTACCTTTATTTGGGCTGAAATTTGCCATCTTTTTTTTTTTTTTGTCTTGCCTGAACTTACTTTTATTTATTTATTTATTTATTTTTAATATTTTTATTTATTTCTTGGACAGAGAGAGAGACAGCGTGAGCAGGGGAGGGTCAGAGAGAGAAGGAGTCACAGACTGAAACAGGCTCCAGGCTCTGAGCTGGCAGTCAGCACAGAGCCCGACGCGGGGCTCGAACCCACGAACCGCGAGATCATGACCTAAGTGAAAGTCAGACACTCAACCGACTAAGCCACCCAGGCGCCCCTGAACTTTCTTTTAAATATACCTTTTTATGGATTGAAAATATTTGTTTGTCTTTTCTATTCTTGAAGTAATTTATCTTTTTTTCTTTTGTAACCATTCCCTAACAATTACAGTAGTAATACTCAAAAAACAGTATAATGTTAATCAAGGCCTTCATATCCCCTTCATGGATAATTTCAGACTTTGGGACAATCCCTGTAGCATTTTTTGTTTCTTATGTGCCAGTACTGCTTTTTTTTTTTTTTTTCTGCTTTCCTTCAGTGTGCCTTCAGGTTCATGCACGTTTATGATTCTTTGTTCTTCATTCCTTTTGCATCTCAGACCTTTCATATGGGATCACTTTTATTTTGGCTGAAAGATTTTAGAATTTCCGGTCACAAGGGCCTGCTGAGCCCATCTTCCCTTTGTTAATCTGAACATTTCTTTATTTAATCCTAGTTCTTACTGGGACACTTTCCCTGGGACTCGGAAGTTGAGGGCTCCTGCAGCACGAGGGAGGCATCGTTCCAACGCCTCCGGCTTCCATCGTTGCCTGGGAGCAATCGGCTGCCGCTCACGCTGCCCCTGCGTATCGTGAAACTGATTACGTGCTCTTCTCTCTTTTCCGTGTTTCTCTTCCACATTCCCTCCTATTTTGTTCTTTTGTGTTGCACTCTTGGCAGTTTCTTTGTCCTTTAAAAATTTTTTTTTTAACATTTAATCAGTTTTTGAGAGATAGAATAAGGAGGGGCAGAGAGAGAGAGGGAGATGCAGAATCTGAAGCAAGTTCTAGGCTCTGAGCTGTCCGCACAGAGCCCAATGTGGGGATTAAAATCACGGATTGAGAGATCATGACCTGAGCCGAAGTCGGATACTTAACTGACCGAGCTACCCAGGTGCCCTGTGGGCAGTTTCTTCTTCTTTTTTTTTTTTTTATTAAGGGCATGCTGTCTCTCTTAAGCTAACATCTCTGCTATTAGTCATCCACTGAATTGTCCCTCATTATGTATTCTGCTTAACAAGTCTTTCAATTTACTGAGTTTGGTTTTTATAATTTTCATCTTTTAGAACTTTATTTTGTTTATTACTAGATCACTTTAAAACTTTACTCTTCTGTAGTTATTTTTAATTTGCCTTTTAGTTCATTTGAATGTGTAAGGATAGTGTTTTATTATTTGCCTGGTATTCCAGTGGTCTTCTGTTTGTTGTTTAGGTTAATCGTTGCCTCTGCTAATGTGTTTATTTGTATGGTTTATTACGTTTCGTTATTTACTGCTTCTGCCTTGGGAAGTGATTTGTGGGGTACAGGATGGAGGTGCTTTTCTCCAGGATGGGTTCTTGTTTGTGTGTCTAGGCATTTGGCCTCTAGTCTGGGATCATTTTAAGCCATGTTCACGGCTTGAGCTCCCCTGGGCCATCAAGCTCTGGGAGCCCAGCTTGCAAAAACACATGAAGGACATGGAAGATGACACATTGTCTGAGTCCCAGATGAGGCTGGGGTGATGGGTAGGAGTTGGAGAGTGACTTGGATGGGCATGACACTTCTTTCTGGAGTGATGGAAATGTTTTGAAATTAGATGGTGGTGATGGTGGCTGAACTAACTTAACTGCTCTACCCCTCAGCTGTACACTTAAAGTGGGTGGATTTTATGACATCTGAAGTACAGCTCAGTAAAGCTGAAGCTGTGTGAGAACTGCATGAGGGCCATCCTCAGGGCCACCCTTTGTTCCTTTCCTCATCCTGTCACTGCCCAGTGCTCCAGGGTTCTTGTGAGGGTGAGGAGGGATGGTGCCTGGTGTGCTTTCCTGCCCCGAAGGTACAGCCTGTGGGGGTTGCAGCTCACCCGGAGGGTCTTGCCTCTTAGTCGTCTTGCTCTGGGCGGCCTGGGCCCCTTGGCTTCCCTCCCCCTCACCTGCAAATCCCCTCTGGCCTGCTGCCGCCTCAGGTTCCCCTGCCCTTTAGACTTCGATCTTGTAGTTTCTTACTATCTACTCTGTGCTTTTAAGGAGATCACTTACCAGAAGAAAGCAAAACACTTGACCCAGGCTGCCGCTGCCGCCTCCTCCTCCCTCTCCCTCCCCCTCCCTCCTCCCCCTCCCCTCCCCCCCTCCCCGCCTCCTCCTCTTCCCCCTCCTCCCTCCCCCTCCTCCCTCAACCTCCCTCCTCTTCCCTCCTCTCCCTCCTCTCCCTCCTCCCCTCCCCCTCCCCCTCCCCCTCCCCCTTCTTCCCTCCTCCCCCTCCTCCTCCCCTCCCCCTCCTCCGCCTCCTCCTCCGCCTCCTCCTCCTCCACCTCTGCCTCCTCCTCCTCGTCATCTGCTGCTGCCTCCGCTGCCCTGCTGCCCCTGCTGTCCCTGCTGCCCCTGCTGCCTGGCATTGGAGGGCCAGGCCTGGGGACCCTTGCCCTTGTCATGGGGCATGGGGGGGGTCTTCCTCCTCTCACGTGTTTCCTGCACTGCTGTGAAATATCTCCAGTCATTTATTAACCAAACAAGTGATACAGAAGAGTTCCTCGGTCTCAGCGGGGCTTGATCCTGGGGTGATGGCTGGCACCAAGGGTCAGAGGCATCCCGCACAATTCTGCAAGTTAATTCCACCAGAATAACCAGAGAAATTCAGTTGATTTTGGGAGATAGAGAGTGGGCATGGGTGTGAAATAAGATGATCACCTGTGTTTGCCAGAATTTTTTAATGAGGGAAATTATTGTAGATAATTGGACAGCATGGGGATTAGGGGCGTCAACCCCAACACAGTCAGGAATCCATGTATATGGGGCGCCTGGGGGCTCAGTCGGCTAAGTGTCTGACTTCGGCTCAGGTCATGATCTCACGGTTCGTGGGTTTGCGTCCTGCGTTGGGTTCTGTGCTGACAGCTCAGAGCCTGGAGCCTGTTTCAGATTCTGTCTCCTTCTCTCTCTGCCCCTCCCTTGCTCGTGCTTTCTCTCTGTTTCAAAAATAAATAAACCAAAAAAATTTCTTTTAATAAAAAAAGAAATCCATGTATAACTTTTGGCTCCCCTAAAACGTAATTACTAATAGCTTGCTGTTGACTAGAAGCCTTACTGATAAGCATCAATAGTTGATTAACACACATTTCTTATGTTGTATGTTTCATATACTGTATTATTCCAATAAAGTCAGCTAAAGAGGTTGTTAAGAGGATCTTAAGGAAGAGAAATACACTTACAGTCGCCTACTATATTGAGAGAAGTCTGCATATAAGAGGACCCACCAAGTTCAGTGGTCAACTGCAGTAATTATTATGTATAACATAATCCCCAAATTCCCATTCTTCTGGTTTCTTAGAGTTTTTGCTTAGATATGTTAAGTGTAGGTTTCTATGAATCACTCATTATTCATTGTTTTTATTTTTGGTAAGGGCAGGAAAGGAAAGGACATAGTTCAGTAAAGACACAGATGTATGAAAAGAGAGAGAAGGATTTCAAACTTAGGCATTAACCATAAAGCATATTAAATAGTACTTTGGCTAAATTAAAAGTATAAACAAGCTAAATTTACTGAGTTAGTGAATTAGAATGAGGTCGATAAAATATTTGAGTTCAAAATTTATAGTGCATCAATTTGAGCATAAATAGTCTCGGTTTTCCAAAATGGCATTTTGTGTGTGTGGGTTTGTGTAGTCTTGTTTATTTCAGGCTTTCCAGTTATTTCCACAGATTTATAACCGTGTGTGATAGAAGGTCATAGGGTTAGTGGCTGTTCACACACACACACACACACACACACACACACACACACACAAATTTGGGCAAGGCACATACAGGTTTGATCTCCAGTGAGGGGTGCCCTAGTGACACACACACACACACACACACACACCTACACACACACACACCCTTCGAGAAATGGCAAGGCACATACAGGTTTGATCTCCAGTGAGGGTGCTATTGATACACACACACACACACACACACACACACACCCACCCACCCACCCTTCGAAATGGCAAGGCACATACAGGTTTGAACTCTGGAGAGAGGGTGCCCAGCCTCCCAGCCCCGGGGAAGCCGCACCGTCTTTCACATGCACGCGCCTCCTGAATCCTGTCTCTACAACCCCCCCACCCCCAGCGTGGTGTTTGAATCTCTCTGAGCCCTGCAACATAAATTACCTTCACGATGTAGTTTGCTATTTTGTTATCTTCACCTTAAAAAAAAATTTAACAGATGAAAGCAATATCATAGATTTGAAAAATCAGTAATAATCATGAAGAACACTAACAGCTACTTGAATGAATTCTGGAGTTTCCTATCAATTTTCACGGTCCACGCATATATAATTACATTGTTGCCTTATTGATATTCATACTGTTTTATGTTTTATTTTTCCATCTTATTGTATTTACCTTATTGTATGTTGGTTTATTTCGTATTGCCAAGTATCCTTTTTACTGTTAGTTGTTCTGTGTTACTATACAGTTTTTTCACTTGTTCTTGGGTATTTGGGTTTTGTCTTGGGTAGGTCCCTTACCCCACCCAGTGAATCATTTCATTAGTGCAGACCTTGGGAGTCGCATCCCCGGAGGCGGGAGAGTGGGGTGGAGGGTCCGCAGCCGCCACGCCTCCGCTGCCCCTGCCTGGTCGGCCTGGACCAGGTGCTCGGGCCCCCATGCTGTTCTCATTGGTACGCTTTTTCTGTCGCTTTGTTTTCAGGGGCAGTGACTCCTTGCTTGGCTAGAATCCATGGATTCAGGACAAGGCGCCCCCTCCCTGGCTGGGTTTGCAGTGAGAAACAGTACTGATCCTTCCATTTTGGGGTAAAAAATGTTTTCTCCGCGGAGCAACAGCTCGCCCGTGCTGCCGTGAGTCCCGCTTCCCGAGGGGTCCCCTGCCAGTCCTTTCCTGCTCGCGCCGTGGACCCGATGGCGTGGGAGCCCCGTGGTGTCGGCCCCAACCCGCCACGCTTCTGGCTCGCTCGCTTGCCGGCGTATAGCCACGTCCATGGTTCGACCAGAGGGAAGCAGGTCTGGCCAGTCTTAGCGGGAACATGTACTAAGTGTTCGCGGGTGTGGGCACTTGTCCCTCCTAAGTGAGGGGGCCGCATGGTGCGAAGTCCCGGTGGTCTGGGCTGAGGGCCAGCTTCGCATCTTGCATCTGTGATGTCACTGCCGCCGGAGCCTCAGGTTTTCATGTGTGACATGGACAGACAGCAGCTGCACAATGTTGCCGTGAAGCTGCGTGTTGTAGGGGTGCGTGTGCAAAGCCCATTTGCACGTTCGCTGCTAGTCCTGAAGTGAAGACCGCAAACTGGAAGAATGTGTTCAGTGTCACTTCAGTAGCGCATGGGCGTGTCTGCGTGTGCCATCGTCCGCGCGGGCGAGGCTGGGGGCCTGGGAGAGTGTGCCCGGTGCCTGTGGGCCTTTGCTCGGGCCTCACCGTCCTTGTACACATCCCTACATTGTTTCAGTTTTTTACTGATCGGGTTGGAGATACTTTCCTAATTGAAGCACAGTATACAATTTTACATATATAACCCATGCCAGAAACTCTACGTTTAATTGCTAAATTGAATAAATGTCTTTTTCTTTAATATGCATTCTGTCTACATATCATTATCTTGCTGTAACCGATACCCGGGAAGGTAAATTGAAAGGTGAAAATAACTTTTCCCAGTTAAAGCACTGTGTTTTACTTTTAGTGACATAAGAAAATGCCCACAAATGACTAAGTGAGAAAAAGCTGCATCTAAACCTGCCTGTATTGGGGCGCCTGGGGGGCTCAGTTGGTGTTCGGCTCAGGTCATGATTTCACAGTTCGTGAGTTTGAGCCCCGTGTCGGGCTCTGTGCTGACAGCTCAGAGCCTGGAACCTGCTTCAGATCCTGTGTCTCCCTCTTTCTCTCTCTCTGCCTGCCTCCCACTCCCAGTCTCTCAAAAATAAACAAACATTGAAAAAACCCTGCCTGTATTATGTGGTATAGAGAAAATAAGATTTTTCTTTTGTCACCAGCATGGTTGTGGAGTAATTTTGGAGTTACTTGTGCCCTAGTAATCAGAACTGAGTACTGTGCTCCTGGTACTGGTTGGCTGGTGGAGGAGTGCGTGGAGCGGGTGTGGAGGTGGCTGTCCCCACCCCCATCCTGGATGCTGACTCTCTCCGGAAGCAGCCCCCAGGCCCTAGACAGCCATCTGCCTGGGAGGTCCTGTCCCGCTGTCTGTCGATCCGTGGTGTGTTCTCCATGGAGAGGTCCTTGCGCATTGTTTCCGGAGTGCCCACCCCTGCCCGGAAGGGACCCTGCCTGCTGAGACAGAACCCGTTCAGTCCTCAGTGTTATCTCGTTAGATTCTGTTGCTTTGTCTGATCTGGGTTTTTTTTTTAAAGGTTATCAGACTCTTTCATTTTTTCAATTTTTCTTTCAGACTTTTTTTTAAGTTAATTATTTAGAGAGAGACGGCATGAGCCAGGGAGGGGCAGAGAGAGAGGGAGTCCCAAGCAGGCTCCACACCGCCAGCGCGGCGCCAGACGTGGGGCTCGAGCCCCTGGGACTAGAACTGCGAGATCATGGCCTGAGCGGCAACGGGGACGGACGCTCCAGCGCCGAGCCACCCAGGCGCCTGTCTGACCTGGTTTTGGTTCCTGGTTCCTTTCGCCAGCTCACAGTCCATTCCAGCTACGCCGTCCAAGAATTGGGTGGGTGACGTTCTGAACCTTTCCATCTGGTGACAGATAAGAACAAAGTGCAGGAGGGGCGGGGGAGCCCGGGAATTACACCCTTGGGAGCCCCCTCCTGCCAGTCCCGGCCCTCTGGGTTCCCGGAGACCATGGTGCAGCGCCCTGGCTCAGGGTTCACGTCTTGTCCACGAGCCTCGTTTGAGAAAACTGTCGACAGATACGGCGTGGCTGTTGCGAGCGCTCTTCCTAGGTCAGGACAGCGGCGTTTCCGCGCACGTAGCTGTGTGCCGGGCGCGGCTAGTGCCGCCTGCGTGCTGGGTCCTCTTCCCTCCCAGGACCCGGCGAGCTGGAGGCCCAGCTTGCAGATGAGGCACAGAGGCCTGGAGCTGTCAGGGGGCTTGTTACGGGACATACAGCCGATAGCGGCACAGCCTGTGTGTCCCCCGCAGCCCGTGTTTCAGTCACACCTGTCCCCCCTGCAGCCCGTGTTTCAGTCACACCCGGGTCCCCCGCAGCCGTGTTTCAGTCACACCTGTACCCCCCGCAGCCGTGTTTCAGTCACACCCGTGTCCCCCGCAGCCGTGTTTCAGTCACACCCGTGTCCCCCGCAGCCGTGTTTCAGTCACACCTGTCTGTGGCGTCATTCTCACCAGGGCCCTGGAGGAAGCGCCCCCAGGAGGGCGGGTGGATTGCTAAGATGCAGTGCTCGCCATTCATCTGCAGGAGGACGTGCCTGAAATGAGGAGACCGTCCGTTTGAACACCTTTCTTGCCTCTGGAAGCGGATGTAGGTGGTTAGTTATTGAAGGCAAAGCGGGACTTAACACCGTGAGGTGCTGCCAACAACGAACGAATCAAAGCTTGAATGTCATCTTTGGCTGTGTTAGTAGAGTGTGATGTCCAGAATGAGGGAGGCGATGGTTTTAACTGTTTATCAGCTGTGTGTGTGTGTGTGTGTGTGTGTGTTTTGGAAGCATTATCTTGGAAAGGGGCACTCATAAGCTGGAATTTATGTGGGCTGCTGGGCCAGGGTTGTGGGGGTCAGGGTGGCTTCAGCAGGGGAGGCTGGGGGCTGTGCTCTGTGGCCTGGAGCAGAGTGGGGCGGGGCGGTGCTGCCATAGCTGTCCGTCTCGGGTCATGTGGATGCTGCTCTCACCTGAGTGTGCAGAACAGGGGGTTGAGGGTGGAAGATGTGAAGTCATTTGCACAAGGTCCCCTGAACTCAGGCCTGTCTCCCAGGTGGCGGGTGGACTGAGGAAAGGGGACACCCTCCGGTCCCAGTTTTGATCCAGGTGACAGGACAGACGTGGGTACTCGACACGGTTCCTGCAGCGTCTCTTCTCTGAGAGGAGGGGGTCGGGACCCGGGAGGGAGGACGGCGCATCCCTGCTGCTGCGGCGGGGGTGTTGGTGGGGGGCGGGGTTCCCAGGAGCTGAAAGGGCAGACGGGGAGCCTGGCGGTATCCGTGACCGGAAGCAGCCCCCCGGGGCTGGGGAGCCTAGGGGAGGGGTTGGAGTTACTAAAATCTAGAGGATTCGCAGAGGAGCCCAGGAGCCGGGGCACAGGCCACCGAGGTGGAGACGGGGGGGCGGGGGTGGGGTGGGGGGGGTCGCCCTGCTGGGCAGCGATGAGGGACCAGCAGAAAGCCGTCGGGCTTGCCCCTGTCAGCTTGTCACCTCCCTCTAGTGTCCCCATCGGCAGAACCCCGAGGAAGCCCCCTGGGGAAGGAGAGGCGCGGCCCCGCCCCCAGCCCCCAGCCCCCGGCGGCGAGGGGTTTGCTTTGTGAACCCCGAGCTGTCCTCTGGCCCCCGTGCCGCAGGCCGCTGTTTCTCCCCCGTAGATTCCAGCTTCATTGTCGTGAGCCTGTTAGCCTCGCCCACAGGGGGGCTTCCAGAGTTTTGTGGGCCCCCTCACGGCACCAGCCCAGCCCGCCATCGGTCTGAGCAGAGCCCGGGAAGCACGTGGTCTCCGTGGCCGGGGTGGTGCGGGAGGAAGATCTAGCCTTTTCTCCAGACGGGGTGGGAGCCGCATTCCCCCCCCCACGTGAGCCCGCGGCCCCCCACGTGAGCCCGCGGCCCCCCACGTGAGCCCGCGCCCCCCGTGAGCCGCGGCCCCCACGTGAGCCCGCGCCCCCCCCCACGTGAGCCCGCGGCCCTCCCCACGTGAGCCCGCGCCCCCACGCGAGCCCGCGCCCCCACGAGCCCGCGGCCCCCTCCCACGTGAGCCCGCCCCCCACGTGACCCGCCGCCCCCCACGTGAGCCCGCCCCCACGTGAGCCCGCGGCCTTGCCCCTGGCCTGCTCGCAGCTGGGTCCGCACTCGTGCTGCGCCTGCGCTAAAGCCTGTTTCTGGACTCTGGAGCACCTCGGGGCCCTTGTGTCTGACGTTCTCAGGTTGCTAACGCTATTTCTGTGCGTGGTGGTTCATTCCCAGATTCGGTCTCCCCCCCGGAGGAGCGCCCACAGCTCCGCAGCTGTAATTGGCTATTTTGGAAGGATACTTTATATATTTTAGAGGGATAACCAGGATTTTAAAGGAGTTGACTTGTAAATGTTGAGAGAAGATTGATCACTCGGTGTGAACATAGCGTCCTTACCGGCAGGCCGAGCTGCCGGATTCTGTTTCCGTCTCCAGGGGAATTGCTCTGGAATCACGTGGCATATTTTTCTCCTCCTTTTGACACAAGAATTGAGATCATGGGGGCACCTGGGTGGCTCAGTCGATGAAGCGACCACCTCTTAGTTTTGGGTCATGTCATGATCTTAGTTTTGGGTCATGGTTCGTGAGTTTGAACCCCACATCGGGCTCTGCGCTGATGGCATGGAGCCTGCTTGGGATTCTCTCTTTTCCTCTCTCTGCCCCTCCCCTGCTTGCATTCGCTCTCTTTCACTCTCTTAAAATAAATAAATAACCATTAAAAAAAAAAGAATTGAGATCATATTCTGGAGACTGCATTCCGTTTCTTTCACTTCAGCTGGTGTGTGCTTACCATCTCCACGTTCTTAGAAAACTTGACCTTGCAGTTGCACTGTTTTGCTGTGAGATGTTTAGGCTGTTTGTGGCCTCCAACACTGAGTAATGCTATGATAAGGATCTCTGCGTATAAATCTTTGTCCAGATTTCTGGTTGTTCTAGTTCAGCTTTCTAGAAGTCATGTGTATGTGCAAGATACAGACCTGTTAAATGATAGTGATGTATTTTGCAAAATTGCTGTTCAGGAGTGTGTTTTAAAAGAGTGTTGGTAGAAAATTTAAGGTGCAGTCAGGCCAGCAGCTCAGGAGATGGCTGTCATTGAAAAGATAGTTTTATTACTCACAGTTCCCAAGAGAAGGGGGCAAGTGCTGCCAGAGCCACGCGGGGGAGCTCGGGGGGTGGGGGGCGGGGTCGGCGGGGTGGGGGTCGGTGGGTGAGAGCTTTCAGTAGGCTTCTTTCGGGGGGGTGGGCAGGCAGGGTGAGCAGCTTTCCGGGTAGCTGGTTTGCGTGTCCACAGACTGGGGCACGGACCACCCCGAGCTGTCAGGTCCCGGGGCCCCTGGGACCTGGGCCGGGGGCCGGTGGCCCCCCATGCACGAGCCCAGTGAAGGGGGTCCTGGGTGAGGGCTCTGCGGCTGTTTGTATTTGGAAGGCCCATGTGTACCATCTGCAGGGATTGGCTCACCCTGGGGCTGTTGCAGAAGCCTCAGGATGTGGAAAACAAAACAGAGGGGGTCCCTGCGGTTTCTGAACTTACACACTCACGGGTGGGTCCTTACACACTCACGGGTGGGTCCTTACACACTCACGGGTGGGTCCGAATGTTTCTTTCCTAGTCTTGCCAATCCTCAGCATCGCCACTGAACGTATCTTTACAGGTAAGTAGATACCTGAGCATTTTTTAAAAATTGCATTTTTTAAATTACTAGCACCGTTGAACATTTTTACATGTTTATGGGTCAGTTGTGTTACGTCTGTGCCCTTGGCCCACGTGGGAGTAAGACGTGAAGCAGGTGGCCTGTGTGGCGTTAGTTCTGGGCAGCTCTACAGGACGCCTACCCTGAGGACTGTTTTGTAAGTCCCGCGGCCCGGGGTCCCCCGCGAAGCGTTGACCCTGCCCTGTAAGCTTTTCTCTCAGCTCCTTGGGTACGGATTTGGGAAGTGTGCTTTCCGAGGTCACCGATGACAGGCGGTAATGAGGGTGACGGTGTCGGGATCCACTGCGATCTGTCGAGGCCGAAACGCCGGCGGAAAGTGCCAGACAGGACGGGGACACCTCGCAAGTTCTCCGTTTGGTGCCTTCCGCCCTCCCCTCCCTCCTGCCTCCTTCCTCCCCCTCTCTTTATCCACCGCTGTTTTTTCCACTAATTGTACCAACACAGATAAATGTTTAGCAGTTCGTGTGCAAAGGATGTTTGCCGTGTAGATTTCCATTCATGGGCCCCCGCGTGCCTTTCCCCCTGGCACTTGAGACCACGTTTGGAGGCTCTCATTTAATTCTGGATGCTCTATTTTGAGAGGCGTTCACAGAACCGACCAGATGCAGGGTGGGTGCAGGCTCGCAGCTCGGAGCCTGAGCCGCCTCTGGTAGCAGGGGACAAGAGGGGGTGGCCAGCCCCCTCCAGCCCCAGCGAGGCTGCGCTGCGCATTTGCATTTGCGAGGGAGGGACTGGCCTGCGGCTCCCAAGGGGGCAGATCCCAGACCTGCAGAATCCTTCGCCAGCCGACAGCCAGCCTGTCCTGTCCTGTCACTCCTGCTGGCCGGCTCCAGGAGTCATCGGATGGCCGGCTCCGTCGCTGGGAGGCTGCTTCGTGTCGTGGAGAAGGGGGCTCGAGGTGGAGCTGAGTTCCGAGCACCGCCGGCTGACGCAGAGCCACTGACCTTCTGTCACTCTGAAAACGGCTTCCCGCAGTGGGGTGCTGTTCCCTGCCTCCTGTGACCGGGCTGGTGCTTCCCGGGAGGGCCGTGCGGGGCCAGGGTCCCCGCGGCTCTAAACCATGTGGCTCTGCCTCTCTGGGTGCACACGTGTGTGCACGTGTCTGGCACACACACTGATTGTGAAGACGGCAGCAGGGCACACGGGTGGTTTTAAATCTGGGCCCTTTTTATTAGAAGATTCATCAGAATTTTTAGTGTTGCATGTACTTTCGATGCACGTGAGAGCATCTGTCAGCAAACCAGTGAGAACCGGTCGGTTAACCAGGGCCGTGTGAGTCCATGGCCCCCTTGTGGCCCCCACACACTTGGGACGTAGGGAGGAGTCTTCAGGGCTGAGCGCTCAGGGGCCTGTCGCTGTGCTCATGGGGGCCAGATGGCTTCTGCGTCCCCGTCCTTCTGAATCTGCGTCTGTAACCACGGTAGTAAGATCGGTGTCCTCAGTCTGAGGGGAAGAGGAGCTGGGGAAGAATTAGGCATCGTCTGGAAAGAGCTTTGAGCCCCTCAGAGGCAGGATCCCGCAGAAGCCGAGGTGTCGTGCTCGGCTGTCCCGAGGACATCCACGCCTGCGCTTTCCAGCTTGTCTGCTCCCGGGCAAGCAGAGGACAGTCCGTCTGTTCCGTCCTGGTCCGTGTCGTGTGGAGACGTGGATATTTGCCTGGGTATCCATCTCGTCGGGGCGAGTGGCCAGAGAGGACCCTTTCTTAGTTCCGGGCACGGGTTGCTCATGCTCTCGCTGGCCCCTTCCCCCTTTGTGGCCGGACTCAGCTGCCTGCTGACCCTGAGACCAGCGGGGAGCGAGGTCCCGTCCCTCTTACTCGGAACGCCTTTGGAACACGGCCCTGGCTCGTTGGCGGGTGGGGTGGGGAGGTCAGGCTCTCCAGAGATGCGGGCGGTAGGACGCGGGTGTATGGGCTCACGTGATCGTGGAGGCTGGCAAGTGCAAAATCTGGGGGGCGGGCGAGCAGGCTGGGGGCCCGGGACTAGTGTCATTCAAGCCCAGAAGTCGTCTGCAGCAGACTCCACGGTTGCTTGGAGGAGGTCTGCTTGTCGTACGCAGGCGTTTGGCGGCTCGGACGAGGCCCACCACGCTCTGAAGGGCAGTCTGCTTTCGACAGAGTCTGCCGCGCTGGATGTTCCTCTGGCCTGGAAACAGAGTGATGCGGGACTGCGTATCTGGGTGCCGTGGCCCAGCTGAGGAGACACATGACATTAACCGTCACAGGGGGTCTTTCTGCAGAGAGGGTCTCGTACCCGCCGGGTCTGGAGAGGAGGCCACCTGGGGACTGTGCACTTTCTGCCAGGTTGGATCCGGGCAGACCCACACTTGTATACCTTTTACTTTTTTTTTTTTTGTCCTGAATGCAGTGTTCTCTCTAAGTCCTAAAGGGGAATAAATTAGCATCCTGAACTGCACTTAACTGAACTTTATTTTTTGTTGTTTGGGATTTTACTGAGAGCTACAGAGAGGCTACTCACCTGGGGGTTCAGAGAAGCCTGGTGGAATGCTGAAGTTTTCTTTGAGCTTTTAAGGTCAGAACTCATGGGAAGTAGAAAAAAATAGGGAAAAACATAAACATTTAGACTTTGTAGGGTGACTCACCAGTGACTGCCTTCCAAGAGGATTGGCGTCCCTGTGGGAAAAGCACCGGGGGGGGGGGCTCTCCTGCCCACAGGGACCCCCCCCGCCAGGGCCCTGGCTGACCTTGCAGAGAGCCGAGTTCCGCAAGAGCGTGCCTTTCCCCCAGGTGTTCCTGTGCTTCGCAGTCCACAGCCTTGTCTTTCTTCCTGTCTCCCCTCCCCCCTCGCCTCACCACGCCCCCTCCCTGCCTGAGGACAGGCTGGCTGACTGCCGGGTACTGGGATGTAGATGCCGCCACTGCGGTGCTACTTTGATCTATTATTTATTTAGGAACATTTTTTACCATGAGAAAATGGGAATTATGTTTTGAACTTTGAGTTCAATCAAATCCTTGGTAGCTGGTGAGTCATGACACTTTATTAAAATAAACGATTGCAGATGCATTG
This sequence comes from Proteles cristata cristata, assembly GCA_017311185.1. Lineage (NCBI taxonomy): Eukaryota > Metazoa > Chordata > Mammalia > Carnivora > Hyaenidae > Proteles > Proteles cristata. The sequence continues at coordinate 164,709 of JAESUZ010005498.1, forward strand.
GGTGTTTACTGACAAGACGCTTCCAAAGTTCAAGCATTTAAAATGAGCCACACGGTATTGATACCAATTTGTAAAATATGGAAGGAGCACAGGCTGGCTTCGTTGGATTTCATGTTCTTTCTCCCAGCTTCTTTACGAAGCGTAAAACCCAACAGAGAATGAGCATTTGCTTTTGTGCTAATAGTTACAGAAAGCTGGGTAAGGTGGTCAATTGGAAATTGAATTAAACCCAAATTATGTAAGACTGTAGTTTTATGATGTCTTGTTACTTACTGCTCCAGGGCTCCAGTATGTTTTTCCTTTGTGTTCTGAGCATCCGAGCCGAGGGGCCAGCGCGGCCCCGTGCGCATTGCTGTGACATCCACGTCCGTGTGCCCTGAGAATTACATGGCTTAAAGACAGCAGTGTCTCAAAGTGCATTTTATTTAGGACTGTTTGCGTATTGTTTAGAAATAAGACATTTTATGATATGTACTTGTGAAGAGGAACCTGAAGATTTACTTAATCTAGAAATTATTTTTGGATTAGGTTTTAAAATATTTGGATGCCTGTTACACAAATCCTGCGGTGACTGGAGTCAGACATTGTGGTGTTTATGAATACCACGCATCCTAAATCTGCCTCCTTTTACAACCCAGCCACACACGCGGTCTGCTCAGCATCCTTCAGTCTGCTGCATAAATGCTGGTCTGATGCATCGAAGTCCCCCGGCCTCAGCCGTCGTAATGTTGTCTGCCGTTTGTCAGGGGTGCTGAGCAGCCGGTGCTGAGCAGCCGGTGCTGAGCAGGCGGGCCGGGACGCAGGATGCTGAGAACCTGTGAGGGGATCAGTCCTCAGGTCCTGGCACAGATTTAATTGTTTGGTTCAGCTGGGAAGTCATAACTTCAAGTTCTGCTTCAGCCCGTCCTGATCTGTCCCACAGATGCCGGTTTTATACAGGCCCATTTTTCTCTGAATTCGAGCCTTGAAGATGACAATCCATGTCTGAGTCGTCATAGATTTTGCTAAATTGAGACCCGGGGAGCCAGCTGGGTGCCGCCTCACCTGCCCCAGCGCTCCCTCCTGCGGTGGCCATGTCATGGTCCCAGCTGACAGATCGGGAAGAGTTACCGGCCAACAGGTGGATGTGGGCTTTCATTCCACTTGGTTATGGCCAAAATCCTGCCCTCGAGTTTCCTTTTTGAGAAAGTAAGAATTAAAGAATCACAGGAGAAGGAACTTACCCATGTGTGGGCAAGTGCAGTGCACGGGCCTCCTTTATGGTTCTGGAGACTCGTCCATCATCGCTGTGATCGAGCTGCGGTGTCTACCTTGTGAGCTGTCAGTCACCATGAGCCTTTGAGGGCCTGTGGCTCAAGCTCCTGTGTGGATACAGAGAGCAGCCCCTTGGTGACTTCGGCCCTCTGTCACACACACCAGGCTCAGAGAATAGCTGGAAGCTCTGCCCCAGGCTCTTCAGGTCAAGCTCAAATGTCTGACTTTTCCTCTAGGTTTTAAGTTTCTTACGGTCCCTTACTCTGTGCTGTGTGTCGTAGTTGCTCACAGTCCCCCGACTAGATACGGGACACTCTTGATGGTGAGGAAGCCCCACTTCCTGTCTGTGAACAGAATGTGTTCACTGTTTGCTTCCGGAAAATGTTTTCTTGGGGGTGAAGACACGAGCCAGTCCCGTAGCACTTCAGGAGGGTTTTGTTTTTTTTTAAAAACCTTTCTCAGTTTCCAGTTGTGCTCCAGATCCAGAGAGGCACCTAGAACACGTACAGAGTGGGATGGGCACCCGGGACGCCACCCCGGTGCCGTGCGCCAGCCGTGTGCCCGAGCCCTGCGTCGTTAGCGGAAGCCTGTTGGTGAGGTCGCCGAGGTGCGCACTGCTGCCAGCTGCGGCGTGTGCTGGGTCACCCCTGCTGTGGAAACGTGCAGGCTGCTGCAGTGTCTGTGTGTCTGGACCAGAGCTGCCAGAGACACGTCTGTACGCCTCTCGTAGCGAGCGCATGTGTGCGCTTCTCTTGGGGGAGCAGCTGCCTGGGGTGGATTTACAGGTTAACCGATGTTCAGTTCTAGAAGAGTTTGCCAAGTGGCTTTTCACAGGGCCTGGTTCCATTCTTCCATCGGTGCGTGTGCCTTCTGGTTGCTCTGTGTTCTGGCCAGTGCTTGTCTTTGCTTAGGTGTTTATGTTGGCTTGTGTTTTATGGTGATTTTCATTTTCATTTCTTTCATAACTAATGAAATCAAGCTCTTTTTCATAGGCTTACTGGCCATTGGGTTAGCCTCTTTGTGAGATGGCTCTCTAGGGGTCTTGGCCATTTTTCTGTTAGGTTGTTTCTCATTGGTTTGTAGGTGTCCTTGGATTAAGTCCTTTTTTAATGTGTTTGATGTCTGACACATTTCTTACTCTATTATATGAGTTCTCAGTCTTCTTATGGACTCTTTGGATAAACAGAGATACTTAATTATATTGTACTTGGATGTGTAATTCCTTCCCCCATGGCTCACGCCTGTGTTCAAGTCTTTTTCTACTGGGAGGTCACGACCTTGTCCTGTAACATGTCCTAAATCTTCACAGTCTTGTGGTTTAGATCTAGATCTATAACTAAAGCGGTCTAAGTCCCAGAGTGCTCAGAGAGCTTCTGGCTTATACCTGCTGTCAGACATAATTATTCCTAGTGTCCCTTTTCACTTTGTAAAGTGTGCAGCGTGGGTGATCAGTTATACGATCTGACTGCTTGCTTGCCTCGCATCGGTTTATACATATGGTATGAGGTAGAGGCCCAGTTTCATCTTGTTCTGTACAAATGTATGGAAAGGTCCTGGCACCGTGTATCGCCAAAGACTCTCATGAGTTCTCTGCAGAGCTCTTTGTGAGGTGTGTACTTGGGTCTGATTCCGGCCCCTCTGTGCCGTTCTGGGGGATGTCTGTCTCTGTGCCAGCCTCACTCACTCTGTGGCTTCACGTAATCTGAAAAAGTGGACAGTCCCATCTTGATCCTCCTCAAGACTATCTTATCCCTTTACATTTCCATATACATTTTGGAATCAGTTGGTCAAATTCCATAGAGGGGGTTGAGATTTTGATGGTGATTTGATCAAATCCTTAGGTCCATAGATCATTTGGACAGAAGATTCATATAACCCAATATTAAGTTTTCTAATAGTCCACCTAGAAGTCTTTTGTAACTGTTGTTTAATTTATTCCCAGATATTTGAATTTTTAAAAAAGTTTATTCATTTGTTATTGAGAAAGAGAGAAAGAGAGAGCATGTTAATGTGTGTGTGTGTGTGTGTGTGTGTGCGTGCACGCACGCATGAACTGGGGAGGGGCAGAGAGAGAGGGAGAGAGAATCCCGAGCAGGCTTCACACTCAGCACAGAGCCCGATTTGGAGCTTGATTCCACGAACCATTAGATCATGACCTGAGCCAAAATCAAGAGTCAGATGCTCAACCAACTGAACCACCTGGGCTCCCTAAATATTTGAATTTTTAAATGCTATTTTGATGCTGCCTTAGACATTTTATATTGTTTGTTCTAGCACACACATTCTCTGTTGTTTGCACTTGATTGTATATATTGCTTTAGTATCCAGCAGCCTTGCTGAGCACTCTTATTGAATATTTATCCACATATTCTTTTGGATTTCTGTGAACACAGTCATGGTCTTCTGCAAGTAATGAGAGATTTGTTTTTTTCTGTTCCAGTCCTTATAGTTTTCTTTCTCTGTTCTTTAAAAAATTTTTTAAGTTTATTTTGTTTTGAGAGAGAGAGAAAGCACTCATGCTCCCACAACTGGGGGAGGGGCAGACAGAGAGGGAGAGAGAGAATCCAAAGCAGGCTTCGCACTGTCAGCACAAACACTGACATGGGGCTCGATCCCATGAACTGCGACATCATGACCTAAGCCGAGGTCAAGACTGACGCTCAACTGACTGAGCCACCCGGGTGCCCCTTCCTTTTCTGTCTTTAACTGTTTTACATTAACCAGGACTGGTGTTGTGTACATGTGGGGGCATTCTTAGGTTGCTTCTCATCTCACAGGGACAGCTTTCAACTTTTAAATATGATTTTTGCTATAATTTTTTATAAGATTAAGGATATTTCCTTTTCTTGCTATGAGAGTTGTTTTTACAATGAATGGATCTTGAATTTTATTAAATGCTTATTCCTCTTTTGAGATGAATATGTTTTTCTCTTTTGTTAATGTGGTGAAGTGTACCCGTGTGTGACCCCCCCATGTTTTCTTTTTAGTGTTTATTTATTAAAAATTTTTAAAATATTTGTTTATTTTTGAGAGAGAGAGAGAGAGAGAGAGAGAGAGAGAGAGAGAGAGAGCACAAGTGGGGGAGGGGCAGAGAGAGAAGGAGACACAGAATCCAAGCCGACTTCAGGCCCTGAGCTGTCAGCATAGAGTCTGATGCGGGGCTCGAACCCATGAACTGTGAGCTGGAGTCAGATGCTTCACTGAATCACCCAGGTGCCCCCACACACCGTGTTCTTAATGGTCAAACTTCTATTTCAGGTAAAACGCAATGTGGGCATCATGTCTTATGCTTTTTTTATGCATTGCTAGGTTTGTGGTTTGCTAATGATTTTTTACAACTTGTGTTCTTAGTGAGAATGATCTGTAATTGTTTTCTTCTACTTTTTTTTTTTTTGGTTGAGTGTTTTAATACCAAGGTTATGCTAATATAAAAAATAAGAGTTTGGGGAATGTTTTCTGTTTTTTTTATTCTCTGGTGTCACTAGAACTTTCTAGTTATTCAACACAGTCTAGAGTTATCTCTGTGGAACAGTTTTTGATTATGACTTTTGGGGGTTATGGAAATTTTCATGTTTTCAGTGCCTTCGTAAGTTGATTTTGGAGAGCTGTGTTTTTCTAGGAATTTGACTTTTTATCTAATAAGTTAAAGAATTTAGTGACCTACGTTCTTTTCAGTGTATGTGGAGCTTGCCTTTTTATTCTTGACAGTGGTTATTTGAACACATTCTCACTGCGCACAGCAGTTTCTGATGATGCTGGTGGTGACATTAATGCATGTGGCTCTTTGATCTTATAGCAGGAAATGCTGACGCTTTTGCAAGATCTGCATAACCAGTCTTTTATTCTTGATGACCAGGGTGCAGGGTCACCAAATGCCCAAGTACCACTTAAAGCACAAGGCGGAGCGCCACATTTTAACATGAGGGTACGAGAAGGGCCTTGGGGCTGTTTCAGCACTACCTTGCAAATAGCTTTTGAGAAACTACCACTTGTTGAGTTTTGGTGTAGTGTCAAAAGGTGTTGGCACTTATTTGAAGATTACATGTAGATGTGTGGCACATGTTTGCCTGAGGTTGGATTTCTTCTTCGTAGACTAAGATGAAGAGAACACGTTGCAACAGACTGAGCCTGGGAAGCGGGGCACTGAAGCGGTTTGCAAAAATAAGAAACATCGCTGCTGTTCTCATTTTAATTTCTTTGTTGGAAGGATAGTGTATTTTAAATAAGAATAAATCATTTATGCTAATAGGCAATAGGTTTTGCAGTGATCAATTTTAAGTGAATTAATAAAAGTGAAAAAATCCTCAGTTTTAACTTGTGACTCGATACGTCAGTTGGTAGTTGTAATTGGCAAAAAGCTTTTGAGATCCCTTATCCCTTATAATTTGTAGGAGTATAAAGGAGTTCTGAGACCAGAAAGTTTGAGAATTGCCGGTTTATAGAAACAAAAGTGGTATGTATTTCATGATCTTTCGGCTCTTTGAATGTAGGAGGCGAACTTGGGCTTCTCAGTTTGACCCTAGAGTTTCCTGCTGTCAGAGGCGACAGCTTTCGGCGTCCCTGTCATTGCAGCATGTTTTTCACGAAGGGCTTGCATGGGGGCCGAACTGTGCTCCTCGGCGTGTGAACCCAGCTCCAGAGCAATACTTTGGAGTATTTTTCCTTCTGCTGCCTAAAGCAGAAAAGTATTATGTGTCTGAAAGAGCTTGTCTGCGGGTTGTGAGCACAGCACAAGAATAAAACCTTTAAAAATCAGCAGAGAACCAGCCGTTGCTGAAAATTGAACATTTTAATTAAAAATATCCATCACACGGTGGCTCTTCTCTCCCTTTATTTCTCAAGTGTGGCGAACGTTAATAAGCAGGGCTGCGCTTGGTGCTGTGGTAAATTGCCGGCCGGCGAGTGGGATTTCTTCCTGGGAAACGCTTGCAGATAAAAGCCTGCAGTGTCTGATCTTGTGACAACTGTCCCTTTTCCGTGTTGGCTGAAGCTCATTTCAGAAGTTAGATGGGAGGCTGTGGGAGCCTTCAGTAGACGCCTGCCGTGCCGGTGTGGGCCACAGTCAGGGAGAAGATAACCTGAGCAGACGTGAATTTGTTCGTGGGCTTTTCTGTACACTTGGGTTTTCACCTGGCCGAACTGATGGATTGACTGGCTGTCTGGGGTGAGAGGCGCCCAGGTGGACAGAAGCATTCCGTTCTGTACCTACTGTTCTTCCCCTGAGAACATAACAGTTTTGTCCCCAAAATTCCTCTGTTGGAATAGGCACAAGGGTTCAACATCATGTTCTTTGTTTTCCTGTTCATGTTTTTCTATGTGTGTGTGTGTGTGTGTGCGCGCACACACACACACACACACATAAATTTTTTTTAATGAAGTAAGGTGGAAGCTGGCCTGGTCTTTCCACCTTTGTAGTTCTTGTACACTAAAAATGGCTCAGATTAGGGGAGGGATGCTAGAATTAAAAAAAAGTTTTAAACTTTACTCAGTGGGCCGATTGGGTTTCAGCTGCAGTGTAGCAGTGGGATGCAGACGGGTTTTCTGATTCTATAAAAAGAAATCGACCCTTATACCAGCCCCCAGTTTTTTCTTAAACATCTAGTTTTCTGGGCTGGGGAGAAGAGCAAAGAGGGCAAGTGGGAGCCTGGACACCTGCAGCCACAGGCTTGATGCCCCCAGGAGGACCTGCAGTGCCGTGGCCAGCTGCTCCGGCGTGGGGGTGAGGCGGGGTGTGGGGGGGAGGGGGTCGGCCGTGGCCTGGCGGAAGCGTTGTGAGTGTGCGCAGCCCCCGGTGACGAGGTGTAGGGGGCATGGTTTGGGTGTCTGTGTTTTTTCCAGTATTGCCAAGCTATTGGGATTTTTCTCATGAGGGTTTTGGCCATCAGCCAGCTGCCCTGCGGTGCGCGGATGCCGCGTTCTGGGGAGGGCTCGCTGGGAACTTTACTAAAATATAACTAAAATATATGCTTATCTTTTGGGCTGACATAAGCGTATGTCTTGATAACATCTATGGTTGTTATAGTTTTCATTTTATTACCATTTAAAACTTGGGGCTGGAGAGGCTGGTTTGAACGCTCACACGGCCTTAGGTCAGAGGGGCTGGGACATGAGCCATGAAGAAGAGCACCCTGGGATCAAGCTCTCCCAGACGCAGGTTTGTGGGGCAGCTGTTTTGTTTACATTTTTGTGTCACAGCTATTTACATTTCATCTTCAGGAAATCTGACTTCCTGCTGTGTCCTCCGTCTCATACCTTCCTGGCTGGGATTGGAATCAATAATAGAGGATTGACCTATCTGTACTTTGTAAATGTTTGGGGAAAAAAACAGTGAAAAAGAAGTATATTTATCTTTTTGGCTAATCTGTTATAAAGTTTTCTTGAATTTCCTTTTTCCCTCTCTTCCTCTTCAAAGGCTGGGAGCCACTATTCTTCAAAGGCTGGGAGCCACTATTAGGCTCCAGCTATTTGTTGTGCCTTAACAGCTGTGAGTCCACTTACGGGCCGGCACATTTGTGGTCCTGGGAGGGACATGTGGTACCTGGGGTGCGTAAGTGGTGCTTCTCTGTGATGGGGGGGGGGGGCTTATATTTTGTTTAGCTCATGTCTTAGATTGTGTAACTTTTCCATTTGATTCCTTTATCCTTGATGTCGGGGTTGTGTTTAGGAACTCCTGTTGAGAAAGCATTTTGGGAAAGAGCCCCGTGCAGTTCTAATGCTGGTGCTGCCAGCTGCCCTTTCCCTTCTGTTTACATGCGCTCTCGCTGAGGTTGGATCTGAGAGCCAGAGTGCAGTGTGCAGCCTGGCCGTGGCGTCCCAGGTTAGTTGAATCTGTTCTGGAAGCAGGTGGAGCCTGTCCCTACATGAGCCCTAGCAGCCCTCGTTTTGGGCCTGGGCCTCAGTATCCCTGGCTCCTTTTGAGGATGCTCATGGAGCCGCAGTCACAGACGGTCCCCCAGCAGATACCTCTCGATTGCTGATTCCTGGGTTGGCGCTGGAGGGGGTTTGAAAGAAGGTTAAAACTCAGTTTTGTGACCTTGGGACCCCATCAGCAGCGGAGCCCCGGAGCCTGCAGCAGACACGGGCCCGGTGCTGGGCAGTGGGGCCGAGCAGAAGGCTGGGCGATGCCGTCCTGCGGGGGCGGCTCCGGCTGGTTCCAGCGGAGACAGGTCCTGCCTTTTCCTGGTCCGGTGGGTTCCACGTGGCCGGGCGTGGGCAGCATGGGTGGTAGAGCAGGGCCAGCCCGAGGCGTCCGAGGACCAGAGGGAGGAATTTGGGCCTGGTCTCGTAAAGGCGGTGGCAGGAGTGGGAAGTTTTGAGCAGTCAGAAGCCGTGTTTTCTAAAGATGAATCTGGGCAGGGCGTGCGGAGAGACTGGGGCCGTTGGGTACTATGAGTGGCGCTTGCTGGGTGGTGGCCCTTCGACACAGAGGATTAGAAGTGGGGGGTCAAGGCGAGGAGATTAAGGTAGGGAGGCATTTAGATGAAATCAGAGCCTTTGACATCTTATTCCGTAGAAGTGATAGAGTGTGAGGGAGGCCAAGGCAGTGAACGGGAGAAAAATAAATTTAGATTTTTGGACTGAACTGGTTTAAGAACTCTAAGGCTGTTGTGTGTACTAGGTGAGAGGTCCTCAGTGACCCTTTGGGATTGGGGCATCCGGAAGTGCAGAGTCCACGTTTGCTTATCTTTTCAGAGGGTGGCTCTCCCGTACCTGTTAGTCTCTGTTTCTGGAGGTCCTTTTAGAATCTGAACTCGCGGTCACGCTGACAGGATGAGACCTTTCAGCACGGGGGGTTTGTGCGGCGCCGGCGTGGAGCAGAGGCTGGGGCCGTGGGATGGGACCGGCTGCCACGGTGGGAACCCGGGAGAGCTGGCCCGCGCCGCAGTCTCCCCAGGAGGCGGCCAGACGTTGGAAAGAGCCCGTCCCACTTCCACCCTGACGCTTGGTTTACAGCCTGTTTTCGTGGCATGACCGCAGGGAGCAGCGTCGTGGGGCGTTGTAGGCGTCTCTTGCTCCCGGGGCTGCACTTAGAGGTGGACCAGGAAGCGAGAGAAGTCTGGGCCCTGCGTCTGGTAGACTGCTGTCCCCAAACAGCCAGTGACGTTGACACTTCTGTTGAAAGGCCAGGTCTCTGTTCCCTCCCTGTAAATCTGCCACTGACCAGGGGCCGTGGGACCTGGAAGAGTGGGTCCCGGGGGGCTTTCCCTCGGGTCCGCTGGGGTTCCCGTTCCTGAAGCCACCCCTTTGCTGCCCCCGGCTGATGCTCACCTCAGGCCCCAGGCCTGGGGGATAGAGATGGGCGGACTCTGAACTTGGTAACGTGGCTGACTTACACCATCAGGCAGGGCCGTCTGCTGGACAGCAGTACATGACTTCAACACATTCTGGAAGCTGGAGGCTGGGGTTGCCACGTTAGATTCCTAAAGTCTGTGGCCCTGGCTTTGGGATGAGGACACAGGGCTTGCTGGGCTTATCCGTGAACCCCCTCATTCGTGGCCTGGTCTCCTGGCAGAGGGGCCTCAGATGAAGATGGGGCAGCATCCTCCCTGGGGACAGGGGCCTCCAGGGGCATGGCGGCCGCCCTGACTCTCCCCAGGCGCTGTCCCCGGCCTGTGTCCCCAGCCTGTCCCCAGGAGCGGGGTGGTGAGGGTTATAAATGGGTATGCCCAAAGTGCACACAGTGTGTAAAGAAACAGTGCGTGTGTCTGGCCGGAGAGCAGGGACATGGTGCACAGTGAAAGGCCCGGCCCCCCGAGCTCCGAGGGGAGGAAGCAGGCCGAGAGACGCACCCAGCCGCGAGCACCAGCTGCTTTCCGGGGCCAACGGAGTGTCTCAGTCAGGGCCACCCAGGAACCCTGCCTCCCGCCGCCCCCCGGGTAGCCCGTGGGGCCCACTCGGGGCCTCATCCCGCTCCACACCTGATGTGGACTGGGGACCCTGTCAGGCTGAGGTGGTGAGCCCGTGGGCCTTGGGGGCCTGGGGCAGGTGTCCAGTGCCTTTTGCACGAGGAAGCCTGTGGCTTGTGGCCACAGGGTGGCCTGGTGGGTTGTTTTCTAGAGGGGACCACCCCGCGGCCCCCACCCCACATGCCGTCCCTGCAGTGTCGCTTTGACGCTCTCGCCACTGAGAGGCCATGTGCCTTTCCCTCGCTTCGGGTCGGGGCCACTGCGGCCGTGGTAGAAATGGTGCTCCGTGTCTTGGGGACACAGTAGAAGGCATGGTTTCTGTCAGGTTCTGCTGGGGACACTGGTGCTTGGGCCCAAGCTGCCAGCCGTGAGGAAGCCCTGCCCCCCCGCCCCCCCCTCCCAAGGGAGCCCACACGGGGAGGCCATGCAATGGTGTTCCTGTCGTCCACGTGTCAGAAGCTTCTGGGTGGTTCCAGTGCGAGTCAGCAGCAGTCTTGGCGTCTTGCCAGTTGAGGCCCCCCAGATGCTGTAGAGCAGAGACCAGCTGTCTCCTCTGCCCCTTTCTGGACTCCTGCCCCCCCCAGCCCCCCTGCAGCCACAGGACACAAGCCCACTGTCTCCGTGTCGCAGCAGGCACCCGTGTGCCGTAGGGATGGTCGCTGGGCCGGGGGACAGTCGGCAGCTCCTGCGGTGCGCTCCCCAGTGCTTTCCGATCGTCTGGCACCTCGTCCCCCAGGGCCCCCTTGTCCCCCAGCGCCCCCTCATCCCCCAGGGCCCCCTTGTCTCCCAGCGCCCCTTCCTCGTCCCCAGCACCCCCTCATCCCCCAGTGCCCACTCGTCCCCGAGCACCCCTGCTGTCCGCAAAGACCACTGACTCCTCCCAGGTGCCCGTTTGTATCCGCAACGATGGGTGCCCCACGCCTGTGCTTTTCCGTGTTCATACGTTCCTGGGATTCTTCCTGATGCCCAGTGACGGTGGGGACGATCACAGTGGTCGCCTGTTTCCTTATGAAAAACACGTCTCCCAACAATAATAGTCTCACTGTTACGCAGGCAATCCACCTGGGGCCTTTGTTGAGTCACTTGAAAATGATTTTAATCTAACTGTTGTGCCGTGGCACCAGGAGAACCGCAGAGAGAAGCTGTTAGAGCAGTGACAGTGCAGGATGAGGGGGTTCGGCACAGATGGTGACTTGTTTCAGAGCTTAAGATCCAGCGGAAGGTCTGATTGGTAATCAAGTCCTGATACGTAGTAAATTGAGGGGACTGGGGAATAGGACACCTTCTGATTATTGTTGTACGAATAGGGCACATACGGTCAGAGGTCCCCAAGGCCACCCCCTCCTTCGATGGCTCACTGGGAGGACGGTGGGACTCAACCCATTGTGCTCATGGCCACAGTGACTTCAGTGAGAAGAGACAGCAAAGCCACAAAGGAAAGAGGTGCACAGGGTGGAGTCCGGGGGATACTGGGGATACTGGGCATGCAGGGCGGAGTCCGGGGAGTACCAGGCACAGGATGCCAAGGGGCCTCTGCGGGGGGACACGTGTGACTCCCTCGCAGGGGGTGAGGACAGCACACGTGGAATGTTGCCACCAGGGAAGCCCAGTAAGGACCCATAGTCAGTCTTTCTGTACATTCTACCTGCCCATGCATTTACTCCCTGGGCTCTCTGTGTACTCCCTGTATGCCTGTGCATTTGTTCACTCATCATCTACTCGTCTGCCTACCTGTTTACCTGCCACATACCTACCTGCCCTTCCTTCCTTCCTTCCTTCCTTCCTTCCTTCCTTCCTTCCTTCCTTCCTTCCTTCCTTCTTCCTTCCTTCCTTCCGTCCTTTCATTCATTCAAGGTCTGTTGTGTGTGTGCGCGGCTGTATTGCATACCCACCTACGGACAGTACCTCATAGCAGTCGGGAGGGCCCTTCTCTGATGAAAGCCCACTCTAGAATTCTAGAGGGAGCTACTCAGGTTAAACATTCATTCCCTCTTCAATGAGGAAAAGACCCTTGGGGTGCCTGGGTGGCTTAGTCGGTTAAGCATCCGACTTTCGCTTGGGTCATGATCTCACAGTTCGTGGGTTCGAGCCCCGCATCGGGCTCTGTGCTGACGGCCAGCTCAGAGCCTGGAGCCTGTTTCAGTCTGTGACTCCCTCTCTCTCTGACCCTCCCCTGCTCACGCTGTGTCTCTCTCACTCTCCTAGAAATAAATAAAACATTAAAAAAAAAAAGTTAAAAAAAAATGAGGAAAAGACCCTTGTTGGTGAAGTGAATGAAAGGTGGCCACAAATTACATTTTAGCATCGAGTGAGGTGCGCGTGTGGTGAGGAAGCGTGCACACAGCCCTGGGGCTTTCTTCAGTTTCTTACTGAGGCAAAGCTGTGCAAAAACTCTATTATTCTGTGGCTCTTGACACAATCACATTTTAGTTAGAAGGCAATTTTGGATCCAAAGAGAGAGGTTTAATAATGTGTAAAAAAATTTTTAATGCTTCTAATATTTTAGCTTCCTGGTTATTATTTTTGTGACCTTCCCTGCTTTCTAATGTTTGAATCAGGATTCAAACGCATTATGCCTGACTGCAAAGCCAGTGTTTCGCCCATCGCTTCCCTGAAGTTTCTTGTGGAGTGTGTGTGTGTGTGTGTGTGTGTGTGTGTGTGTGTGTACGTACATACATATATATACATACACACATATACACACATATAAAGTTAATTTTGATTTTGTGTCCCTTCCCTCCCCCCGAGTTTTTCTGCCTTGCTCATTTACAGGAATTGGGGAACATTTTTGACCCCTGGCTCCAGTCATGGGGGTGGGTCTGGGCCCCCTGGAGATGCCATCCTGTGTGGATGCTGCTTGCTGCACGCCCGCGCACCCCCTGTGTGATGCTCCCCACGTGTGAGTGCTCCCCGTCTTCTCTTAAACCCTTGTTTGCAGTAAGAAAGCAGAGTTTTTATTATAATGCTACTTACTCAGGTCAGATCTACGGCCAGGAGAGAGGGTTTCTCGAGGCTGTTTCCCTGCCTGTGGGATGAGTTGCAGGGCATGTGCCTTCCCAGGCGGGCCGTGGTGCCTGGGCTGTCTCCAGAGAGGAGCGTGGGTGACATGCTGGGTCCTGGAGTGTCCGAGAGCGCCCGTCTCACCACAGCCTTGCAAATACTGCAAGTTCTTGGACTGGCAGCTGGTGTTCCAGTCCCAGGGCGTGGATTTCCCCGAGAAATGGGGAGGTCCTGCGTTTTTTGGTGTGAGTGTGTGTTGGCCATTTATGTTTTTTCTTTTGGAAATTGTAGTTATTTTCCATATTTTCATCGTTTCTTAGTATTCCCTCTTTTAACAACAGATTTGATGCTAATACTTTGGTTGTATGTCTGGGTGTACATTTCCCCTAAATCTGCATCCAGGGTGTGTACATGTGTGTGTGCACAAGCGTGTGCGTGTGAGTTTCATGGGTTGGTGCACTTGACCTCATCATGTTTCCCTCCTGTGCCATCTGTGGCCGTAGACCCTTCCTGCCTGTTGCGCACTTCCCACCCCCACCCGAGGATGCCATCCTCCACTTTGTTCTTCTGGGTATTTTCCAGTCCTGTCTTTCACGTTTAGGTCCATCACCCGTCCCGGGTCTGTGTTTGCTCCCATGCGGCACAGACATTTTCCCTCCATGGCTTTATGTCGCCACCTCTGTCGTGCATGCCATTTTCTCACACATGTGTGAGTATTTCTAGTTCTATTCTTCATAATTTTCTTGAAAACAGTTTTTAATGTTTGTTTATTTTTGAGAGGGTGAGGGGCAGAGAGAGAAGGAGACACAGAATGCAAAGCAGCTCCCGGCTCCAAGCTGTTAGCACAGAGCCTCACACGGGGCTTGAACTCACCAACCATGAGCTCATGACCTGAGCTGAAGTTGGACACTCAATTGACTGAGTCCCCCAGGCACCTCCTGGTCTTCATAATTTTCTAAGACGTGTAAGGGTCTTGGAGTGGATGGTGCACAACGTGAAACCCTCGTCACTGTGTCGGTAGCTGGGACATGGTCATCGTGCTGACTAGCCTGGGACGGGCCAGCTCTGTGCGCAGAGTGCCGGACGTCCAGCCCCGGCCCGGACAGCTCCTCTCTGCATGGGGCACGGGCCCTGGCCTTACCAGTGGTTCTCAAACTCCTGTCTCAGGTGCACACTTGGCCTCTGTGGTGTGTGCTCCTGGCGGCCACAGAGGCCCACGTGCTGTGAGGGCCGTGGGCACGTGCACACAGCATCATCCTCCCTGGGCGTCCTCTGTGGAGAGTCCCTGTCTCCAGCTGGTGTCCTGCCCTGTGCGCTGGCGGGGCCTGCAGAGCCCCGTGTGGAATCCAGCTCGGGGCTCCCACGGCCTGCGGGGCTTTGGGGCAACAGACAGAGGTGGGTCGTGGGGCTGTGCCCAGGTTTTCGGGAGTTAGTGGAACACATGGCGCAGCGAAGGGCATTCCAGGCAGCGGAAGGGAGGTCAGTCTCCGGGACGGTCGGCGGTGGTTGCTGGCGACAGACTGGGCAGAGCCACATCACGGCGGCGCGAGACCACTGCCAGGGCATCTCTGGACACAGCCCCGTTCGGGGCACGGGTGGCGTTCTTGCGGAGATGGCTGAGGAGGCCAGCGGGAGGCGGCAGATGCGCTGCCGTCCCGGAGCAGGGGCAGGCTGAGGCCTCCGCAGGCCTTGCGGGGAAGCCTCCAGGGTAGAGCCGGCACAGGGCAGGACACGTTGGACAGGTTTCGGTGGGTGGGGGTAGGGGAGGATGACAGAGAGGCCGGCCACGGGGCTGCAGGACACTGAGCCGCAGGAGGAGACATTGCGGGGGGCTCCTCCTTCCTGCTCCTCCCTGCTCCTCTCCCTCTTCCCCTTTCCTGCCCCTCCCCCCTCTTCCTCTTCCCCTCTTCCCTCCCCCTCCCTTACTCCTCCTTCACTGCTTCCTCACCCTACCTTTCCTCCCTCCTCCCTCCTCCCCTTCTCCTTCCCCACTCCTCCCCCTTCTCCTCTTCCTCCTGGCCTCCTCCACTCCCCACCATGTGTCTGTTTGGTTTTACTACTTTCATTATACAGTCAGCTAAGCAAACTGTACAACATTTCCTATTCCTGGTGCGTGCAGCAAAAGCTCAATTATACCACATAGTGATGATATGGACAGACAACATTTCCGAATTGTGTTCATGTGATGTATAATGTTGCCATTGTTGTCAGTTACCATGGCTCATTAAAGTGAGCAAGTGTTTCTGTTGTCGTTAGTAAGGAGGGTTCCATGGGCTTCATTCACCTGGTGGCAGTGGAGCATTGGCGAGGCTGTGGCCGTGTGGCCAGGTGACGGTGCGGGGAGGGGTGGGTGCCCGCCGGGAAGCCTTCGGGGAAAGCGTGGCAGGTGAAGGTCTCGGGCTGCACTCCTGGGGCCCCTTGCTGGCAGCTGCTGCGGGCAGGGCAGACCCTGAAGCGGACCTTCCCGTGGGGGTCCCTGGGCCAGTGACAGAAGCGCCCAGAAGGAGCGTCCTGTATCCCTGATGGAGAGAAGGCCAGAGGGAGCATCGCCTCGGAGACATGTTAGAATTCACTCTTGACGGAGAACCCAGAAAGTTCTTGGGCACAGGCTTAACTTTGGATGGAAGGTGCCAGCCTGCCATCGTCCCAGCTTATCAAGAAAGGCAGAAAACGTTCCTGCGGTGGGGCTGCTGCGGCACCTGCTGCGGTTTGGCTGGCGCAGTGCGCACAGCCTGGGCCTCCCAGCCGTGTGCGGACTGTCCTTGCGTGGACACTGGCATCCAGCAGCAGAGTGTATTTTTGCTTGGGTTCTTGTTGCGATCTGCCTCGTTCCCTCCAGGCTTCTCTTCTGAGAAGCTGTCACCCAGCTGGGAGAGTTGGAGGAAAGGGGCGACGGACGGCTCCATGGCCGCCTCTGCTCAACTCCGTGTCCTCTGCTCACGACAGATGGCGCCGTGTCCTCCTCCTCTTACCGCGGACAGCCCGTGTCTTCCGCTTAGATCCAGCCATTCTTTCCAGTTTGCCGTGTTGGCTGTTCTTTCTCATGTTGTCGTGTGGTTGAGTCATTTGAAAGTAGACGCATGAAGACTTCTTCCTCCTGAATCAGAACCCTGCTCCGCGCCCGTCCTGCGCCCGTGGTCACTCCCGCGTGCCGCACCATGTCCTCTTTCTCATCGGACACCTACTCCGTGCCCACGTTCTTCCGGCGGCTTTGTGATCTCTTTTTTTTTTTAAACTTTTTTTTTTTTAAATTATTTCTTTTTTTTTTAAAAATTTTTTTTTAATGTTTTATTTATTTCTAGGAGAGAGAGAGAGAGAGACAGCATGAGCAGGAGAAAGTCAGAGAGAGAGGGAGTCACAGACTGAAACAGGCTCCAGGTTCTGAGCTGGCAGTCAGCACAGAGCCCGACGCAGGGCTCGAACCCACGAACCGCGAGATCATGACCCAAGCGAAAGTCGGACGCTTAACCGACTAAGCCACCCAGGCGCCCCGTTAAAAATTATTTCTGAGAGAGAGAGAGAGAGAGAGAGCCAACTGAGCCCCCGGGTGCCCCTTTGTGACATCTTTCCCAGACACCTGTTACAAGGGTTTATGGCTCCCTTGTCTTTTCCAAATTGAGACCTTTTTTCCCTTAGAACGTTTTGAAGAAGGGTCCAGGCATTGTGCTGGAGAATGTCTCACATTTGGGTTTTGCCGATTGTTTCTTTGTGGCATCATTTCACTTGTTTCTCTGTCCCCTGCATTTCTGGGAGCCAGGGGTCTAACAGTGAAGCACGGTTATGCTCAGGTCACGGCTGTCTGGCTAGATGCCAGCAAGTTGTTCATCACGTCCTGTTGCATTAGTGAGATCGTCTTTAATTGAGTATACAGTTCTCTATCATTTAAAAGAGCACGGGCTTATAGGAGTCTTAATTTTACTCCATTGTCACGCTTAAATCGATTTCTAGCTACAAAATTCTAGGTTGGAAATCTGGTTTGCTCTCCTTCCACTTGAGATTTCTGGAGCCATTTTGATTCCTAGCTTCCTCTTTGTGACTGATTTTTTTCTGTGAAGCCTGTGTCTTGTTATGATAGGAATACTTTTCTTCAAACTTTTAATTTAAACTGATTCGGAGTGCCTGGGTGGCTTAGTTGGTGAAGTGTCTGACTTTGGCTCAGGTCATGATCTCGTGGTGTATGGGTTCAAGCCCCACATCAGGCTCTGTGCTGACAGCTCGGAGCCTGGAGCCCGCTTCAGATTCTGTGTCTCCCTCTGCCCCTCCTTTGCTCGTACTCTGTCTGTCTCAAAAATAAATGTGAAATTTTTTAAAACTGATTTAAGAATCATTGTTAAAGATGTAAGGCTGTAAAACTGTAGGTGGAAGTTTCAAGGGCAGAGTAATGTATCTTAGTGCATGTGTATAGTATTTATAAAAATCAAAAGTACCTCAGACGCCACAGTTCAGGAACCCCAGAGCCAGGGATCGCCCCCGTACCCCACTGCGGTAGCAAAGGACACCCCCTCGGCGTGGCACGCAGCCTGCCCGGCCCCTGTCCCAGTGGGAGCCCGGGTGCCTCCCGCCTCCGGCCCCGTGACCCCGTGCTGCCTGGCACGGCTTGTGACCCATGCGCTGTCTCTCCACACTCGGGCTGAACGTCTCCATTCCTTGTGAAGCCTGTTTCTGTCAGGCAGGGCGAGTGCTAAGCCTTCCTGTGGCCTCCCTCCCCTGAGCCTCTGACTCCCTCTGACGCCCCAGATATTTGAGGAGGACGTTTGAAGTGAATATTTAGACTCCTGCCTCTCAGGCCTCCCCTTTGTGCTTACATTTAATCTGCAGTAGCTTCTCTGCGTGGACACTTCTAAGAACGATGGGGTCCAGGTGATTCTCTGTTTCACAGTGGGAAGCATTCTGGCAGTGGCAGTAGGATTTCAGGGGGCCCTGCGGTCTGTGTCGTGGCTGTGAGGACGAGGTGTCCGGCCCCACGCTCCTCTGTCCCCAGGGTCTGCTGTGCTAGGTGGATTTCCCGTCACAGGACTTGAGAACATTATTGGCTTTCTTCCTGCTGTTGGTGGAGGTACAGTGCTGGAGTCCTGGTGTCCTTGATTTTCATCCAGGACCTCCCTCTTGTCAGCAAGGGACCCGGGGCCTGGGGCTTCAAAGGTGGCCAGGTGAGGTGGACGTGCCCACAGTCCAGAGGGGCCCGCCCACGCATAAGCCCTTGTGAGCCAGTACTGCGGTCCAAGTGGCCTGGTCAGGCGGCAGGGGGACAGTGGGGTGGCCTCCCTGGGGAAGGGACTGGCTTCTAGTGGCTCAGAGGCTTTGCTGTGACTCACGTTTGAAATGTTCCCTGAAAGATAACATTCCTTTTTGAAACTGGTTTTACTTTATGTTTTTTTTAATTTTAAAAAATCTTTCTGTTTTTGTTTATTTCCGGAAGAGAGAGAGAGAGAGAGAGAGAGAGAGACAGAATCCGAAACAGGCTCCAGGCTCTGAGCTGTCAGCACAGAGCCCGACATGGGGCTCAAACCCATGAACTGTGAGATCATGACCTGAGCCAAAGTCGGACGCTTAACCGACTGAGCCACCCAGACGCCCCACTTTGTTGTTGTTGTTGTTGTTGTTGTTTTTTAATGTTTTTTATTTAGAGAGAGAGAGTGGAGTGTGCACATGCACGCATGTGTGTACACAAGTCGGGGAGGGACAGAGAAGGAGAGAGAGAGAAAGTCCCAAGCAGGCTCCAAGCTGTCAGTGCAGAGCTGAACTTGGGGCTCAAACCCATGAATTGTGAGATCAGGACCTGAGCTGAGACCAAGAGTCAGATACTCAACCAACTGAGCCACCAGGTGCCCTCTTTGTCTTCTGAATGATAAATTTTGCTGGGATCGTGACTGATTTTCATGGCTCCTTTGGGACTGATCCTCAGGGGTGTCCGCCAGCAGAAAACCCACCACATTTGCAGACACACGTTTTTAGGTGAGGTTTTGCTTTGTTCACACAGGTACCCAGGTGGTGGGACGTGACCCTTCCGTGCTGGAGTGTGTTGCATATTGCGTATTTTGTGACAGTTTCTGAGAGCAGAGCAGATGGAGGATGTTGGAGATGAAACATTTTGGGCAGAGTTGCAAGAGCGTTAAGGAGAAATGTAGACAGAGTGGCAGGCTGTGGGAGATGCTTCCTGCTCCGGTCCCCACGCCTGCTTGCAGGCAGCGGGTAAAGCTGTGGCGCCTGCGCCTGCAGTTTGTGGTCCTGGGTTGCGGCCTGGCCAACCAGCGGTCCCCAGGAAGTTTGCTGGGCCACCTCCTTTACCAGCAGGGCTTTGAGACAGATTTCAGTGTTGATAGTTGTTACTTCATGTTTATGATTTTTTTTTAAAGTTTATTTTTATTTTGAGTGAGAGAGAGAGAGAGAGAGGTAGCAGGAGAGGGGCAGACAGAGAGGGAGAGAGAGAATCCCAAGTGGGCTCCATGCTGCCATCATGGAACTGGACATGGGGCTCAGACCCACGAACTGTGAGATCATGACCTGAGCCAAAACCAAGAGTTGGATGCTTAACTGACTGAGCCACCCACACACCCCTTTGTTTATGATTCTTTCCACCGGTGGCCCTGCCCTGAGGTCATTTTTCACTTAGAATTCCTTTGAATAATTGGGTCATGGAGGAAGTTCCGACATTATTTTATGAAGATGAGGTTTGCTAATCCTTTGTCCTTTCGCAGGTGGCCAGAAGAGTCACCAGTCACCTCGCCTCTCCCTCCCCAGCTCAGTCCTCTGTTCCTGTGTGGCATGCTGTGGGCAGCTCTGGCTCTTGTCACCGGGCCCTCCTGGAGGGACCTGAGCCTCCCCGCCTTCAGACCTGCCATCCGGCAGTCAGGAGATGCCAGCACCAATTTTAGGTCCAGAGAGCTGTGCGGTTGACGTGCTTATGCGGTAGCTTCAGACGGAGTGTGTTCAGGGCCTGGAGACATTGTTGACGGTGGCGGCTCACTGAAGGTTCAGCTTGGACCATTCATTCCCTTCGCTCCCTTACACGCGGTCATCTAGTCTGCATAGACTGGGGGTGAAGGTCCCACTCGTTGGGGTGATGGCACCTTGGAAAATCTGGATGTCCTCCGTTCCCAGGTGTGTGAACCTTGAGTGGGGATCGTTACAAGATGCCCGTGCACCTAACTCCAGCGGTGATTTTGGCTTCAGGTGTCATGTCCCGTAAGAGCCTTAGAGCTCGTGGTCACAGCTGGCAGGACCCGTGTGAGGGGAGCTGAAACGGTGTTTGTTGAAGGGTCTCTGGGGGGACTCAGAGCCACACCTTGAGGTCATGAAGACCCCAGGGGGCTTCTGTAGCTGCTGACCAGCTGGGACATTGGGAGGCCTCCACCACTGTCACCCCGAAGAAGTGCCCCTGCCATGCAGCCCCCTGTAGAAGCGTGGGCTGGCACTGCTGGGTCGGGAGCCTGGCTCGGGCAGGGGCGTCCACCTGGAGGCGTGTGGGCCACACGCCTGCCCCGTAGCTACAAGACTGTCTGTCTGACTCTATTTTCTCCCTGGGGAATGTGGCACCCATGGTATAGGGTGGTGCCAAGTTGTACAGAAGGTGGTGAAAAGGTTACTGGGATGGAGAGCTTAAGTGGCTCAGGTGGCTAAGCGTCCAACTCTTGATTTTGGCTCAGGTCATGATCTCACAGTTCATGGAATTGAGCTGTGCCCTGACAGTGCAGAGATTACTTGGGATTCTGCCTCTGCCTTGTACACGCTCTCTCTCTCTCTCCCTCTCTCTCTCAAAATAAATAAATAAACTTAAAAAAAAAAGATTATGGGGAACCACAGATAGCAGATGTCTACCACATTCTTTCTCTGTGGGAATGTCTTTCTAAGTTTATATATGTATTTTGAGAAAGAGTGTGAGCAGATGGGGAGGGAGAGAGAGAATCCCAAGCAGGCCCCATGCTTAGCACGGAGCCCGATGTAGGGCTTGACCCCACAACCTGGGATCATGACCTGCGTGGACGCTCAAGCCACTCAGGCTCCCCTGCCCGTGGGCGTGTCTCAGTGGCCTCCCTGTTACGGAGAGTCGGCGGGCGGGGTGTTGGCTGACCCGAGCCCGTCTGGCGCCCTCTGCAGCACATGCCGTCCCGTTCTCTTTGGAATGGGTGCTGCTCTCCTGTTTGGTTCCTTCCTGCCCCTCTGCCCTCCTGCCGCGCCAGGGCAGGCCCCCTTACTCCACGGCTGACCTCCATTCCTACTCAAGTCAATGGTGGCCGTCATCACGCGTAGCCTTCCTGGGAGCCCCGCGGAGCTGTGTTCTGCCCAACAGCTTTCACGGGGTTGCGACCATCTCCTAGGCCCCGGTCACCGAGGTCCACCCTGCCCTCCACGAGGAGCTGCAGGCCCGTGAGCCGGTGGGAGCGGAAGAAAACAGCCCACGCCGTGTCCTCAGATGTGGACGCCTGTGGTTGAGGTGTGCCGGCCACTGCGATGTGTGTCTTGAGCCAGCGTGGGAGCGCTGTGAGGTTTTGCTTGCCTTGGGATTGTTTTCTGAAGCGCGTGTCATGACGTCATATGTTGGATAATGAAGAGCGGGAGCAGCGTCAGTGCGATTGAGTGTCTCTCTCCGTGGTGACACTGCTGACTTTATCTTACGCTGGGAAGAGAAGAGCCGTGACCCAGTGTCTGTTCAAATTGAAAAATCTCTAAATTGCTTTGAAATCAATCCATTTATGAAAGGAAAACCTCATTCTCAAGAAAGAGATTTCAGCAGTGGGCTTTATCTTGTGTCCTAAGCCGGGAAGGCGTGCAGAAAAGATAGGTGAGAGCCCTTGCTGCACGTGGCCACGACCAGGTACTTCTAGCTCACGAGGCCACGTTCAGTTTGGTTAGAGCGCTGGGGGGGGAGGGGTCACTTTGGAATGTCCCCTCTCTGTAAAGAGAGGTTTCATACTCTTTTTACTTTCTAATCGTATCCTGTCATAAACTTCTGCCTGCTGCTCAAAAAAAAAAAAAGCACAGAATGCTCGAGACTGAGAAGGCGGTTCTCCGTGCTCCACGAATGTCACCTGCCTGCGTCTCCTCTCCAGGTCCCAGCTCGCTCGTTGCCTTGGATACTAGTCTAAGCTTCAGCTGGCTGAGCAAGCTATTCTGTCTTCAGAATGCGGTGAAAACTGCGCGCATGCACACACACACACACACAAGAACAGAGGAGCTTCCGCCTCGCGCTCCTCAGAGATCAAAACCCCTCGTGACATCTCATGTTTCATTCTGTGTCCTTTGCGTCTGTTGGTTCACACATTTGGAACAGTAATTATGGATGTGATTTTGTGCCTTCCTCTTTTTGCTCAAGTTATGTTTGGGGGCCTCCCATGCCACTTACTGGTCTTTGAAAATAGATCTTTTTTTTTTTTTAAATGTTTATTCATTTTTGAGAGGCAGAGACAGAACACGAGGTGGGGGAGGGGCAGAGAGACAGAGACAGAGAAGAGAATCCAAATCAGGCTCCAGGTTCCGAGCTGTCAGCACAGACAGCAAACTGTGAGATCATGACCTGAACTGACGTTGATGTTTAACTGACTGAGCCACCCAGGTGCCCAGAAAATATGTCTTTTTTAATAGCTTTGTTGAGATATAATTCACACACTGAGAAGTTTACCTGCTTGCCAGTGAAGCCTGACGTGGGAGACAAAGGCAAAAGAGAAATTGACATTTCCTTACTGCCTACAGCCAATTGTCAGGTCCATGAGTCCAGAGTGACCTTCCTCCAGGAACTCTGCTGCCTCCATGTTAGTATTTCCGCTCAGAGCAAAAGGCAATTTTAGCTTAACATTAGCCTGACCCTCCAGGATCCTGTAAGTCTCCGTTAACCTGTAACAATCCCTTTGGAAACTTCTTTTACCTCTATCCCCAAGATCTATGTTGGCGATTATCCTCCAGGCATATGGCCCAAGACATACAGCTAAAGAGTCTCACGCTGAGGTTTTCCTAAACAGTAATAAATGACCTTCTCCTAACAGCAGCCGGTCCTTCAAGGTCCTGGAAACCTTGCTTCCAAAATAGCTCAGACACTGTCCCTAACCCCTTCCCAGCCTGAAGTTGTAGAATCAGTCACTCCTCACAGCCCCACTGCAGCCTTCTCTGCCCCAGGTCCTCCCCGTGCTTCAGCAAAACCATGGATTGCCCCAAATTCTCAAGAAATCTTTGTTAGCCGTTGGCTCTGGACCCCGATGCTTCCCACCGACAGAGTGGTACAGCCTGCGAATGCGTGTGTGAAGCTGTCGTCATGTCCACCCTCAGAGCAGATAGCACCCTTTAACACACACCTTTTAATTATGCCCGTCAGGCCAGGCCCCTGGGCTTCAATAGAATTAAGGTTGGCATATTTAGACTTTATATTGTTGAGCTATTTGGAGTTCATTGTAAGTGTCTGTGTCTTCATGTTCTTCCTCTGTGACAAAGTGTTTTTGTGCTCACGTTTTAGATAAGGACACTGGGTAGTTAATTGGATTTTCTTGGTAAAACTCTCCCCCCTTGCAGGGTTACCAGAAAAAGCCAGGAAGTCCTTCTTGTCCCTCCCTCGACTCCCTAGTGCCAGAAGTTGGCTTCCCAGACGGGGGTGGGGGTGTGTGTGCCGCTGACAGACCCACATGTGGATGGGCCTGTCGGCCAAGGTGGTACCAGGAAGCCCACTTCTTCCTGAAGGAGTCGCGTGAAGCTTCAGTAAAGACCTCTATTTAGTTTGCTCAAAGCAGTTCTGATCTCTGCAGCAAACCTATTTTGAGTGCAGATTTCTTATCTGATTTTTAGAGACCTAACCTGTCTCTGGGGCCTGTGATGTGGGGAGGTCTCGGGCTGCCAGCGCCCTGGGCCAGCAATTGGGGGGCAGGGAGGGGAGAGCTCTGGCGCACAAGGCCTAGAAGAGGGCGCTGGACATGACTTCCTGATAACCTGTTGTCTTCTTCCCTTTCCATTAGTCTGCTTTGCAGGAGTGGAGGCAGATTTTAGAAGTAGGGAAACTTGGAATTTAGCCTCAAACGAAAGAGCTAAAGCCTAAATCAAGCTTCTGGTGGAAGGCAGCGAGCGGACTCTTGAATTCAAGAGGTCCCGTGGCTCAGGTTCCCGCTGAAGGCAATGAAGGACAATGCAGACAGGGGACCGCCGGGTCCCTGTGCTGTGACGATCTTGTGCTGTAGCGCAGGTTTGGGCTGCAGGAATCCCATTTGATGTGCTTCTTGCCAGGTTCAGCTTTACGTGCCTCTTCTCTCGCAGTCTTTGCGGTGGGTGTTAGGAGGCACCCCTGGTTTTCCTTTTTTTCCAACAACTTGACACCCTCCCTCCCACCACCCCCAGCGCTGTGGTATATCTGCTCTGGCTGCTGTATGTTCCAGTTTCTGACTTCCTTTATAAATTATGCATCTGTGTAGCTTCGGCTCAGCTCGGAGTTCTCCTTGATGCCCCGAATCCTAACGAGCAGTGCTGGGAATTGGGTGGCTTTGCCTCAGACAGGGGACAGTGGATGCTGTGGCAAGCCCCAGTCTGCTTCCTGTTTATTTTCCATTACGCCCGGTTGTGTACGTCGGGGGGACGAGTGAGTCACAGCTGTCAGTGTGGGGAGCAAAAAGTGGGGATTGGCGAGTGTGGCATCCACACTGCCTTCATTCTGCACGGCAGCTTGGGTGTCATTGCACGTGAGCCTGGGAGTCCACATTCAGGCTTGACTGTGCCACTCGATCGGCTGTATCTTTTAAAATACATGTGGTTCATCGAGCTAGTTAAGTAGGAGGAAACAAATACAGGCACCCCATGTGATTTTGTTTTGAGTTCTCTGAATGGTGGCGGGCATCACTGTATTTGTAATCGGTGAGGTGACCTGTTCAAGTTAGGGGTGACGAGGGCGTCTGTGGCGCTTATCTGAGCTTCCGAATCCAGCAGGCGCGGAGACCGGAAAGGTTTCCACAGCTCACCTCGTGGCAAAGGAGATGTGACCTAGTGTTGAGGTGTCGACAGCCTTTATTGTACGGATAGCGGGTGTTTGTGGCTTTTGCTGCAGAAATTTTAACGGTTTGGATACTGAATGTTGTTCTAGACCCTTTTGGGTGTGTTATGTGAGATGTGAGTTATGTACCATATCATTCTTTGGTAAACCTGGAAGAGTTTGAATTTCAAAACAAACCTGGCACCAGAGGGCTGCACGGACACTGCCGCCACTGCCGGGGCGTCCCCCGTCTCGCCCACCTCGCATCCAAGGTGTGCCCCAGGCCCTTGGGTTGGCCCAGGGTCCTACGGCGGCTTGCTCCGTGCCTGCAGCGATGCTTCTGTACGGCTGGAGAGCACGGTCCTGGAGTCCCGTGTGCCGGTCGGAGGGGTCTCGCTGCAGGGGTGAGGGCGTTGCTCAGGACAGGTTGGAATGAACGGACATGTCCTGGGGTCACACACTTTCAACGATTACTTCATGTTTTATAGCTTCTCAAAATGATAGCTCCTTTCAAATTCAGAATTAGGCTCCGGGGATATAACTGTCATCTTCACTTACATCGCATTGAAGAAGAAACGTTTCAAAGTTCAACATGGTTATTTTATATACTGTTACACAATTTGGCGCACGTTAAATGTAATGGCCCTTACGTTCTCTTAATGCTATAACTGTATTATTAAAAAACATTAATCTGGAATTTTTGGAAGGAGAAATGGAAATAAGATACCTAAAATGCACTTTGGGGTATAGCTAAGAATTTAGAACTTAACCACATTTGGAATCAGGCAAACACTATTAAAATTTGCTGGGAGCACAAGACACATTTGATTGGCTTAAGGATACTTACCGCTTATGTCTTCTGCCTACTTGTGGAATTGAGTTGGTTAGGTCAAAAACATTTTTCTAATTCATGTCAATACATTTTTGAGACCTTTCTTTCTTATTTTCTTAAAAAGGCATCTGTCAGGGTGTAGAGTGGGGTGTTCAAGGATGAATCAGATGATTTCTTTCTGTGGCTTCATTAATTGCACATTGTCACCTGTAAAGCGACGACACAGAAGGTGTCGCCCGAAGTGACGCCCAGTCACCAATGAAGCCTGCACTTGATGACAGGGATGGAGATGCGGGGGCCCTTTTAGGGTCTCCTGGGACTGGACGGTTGTCACTGGGCTTATGCTAGTATTTCTGCATAAGCACTCAGAGAGCTTGAGACATAATACTTTTATAATTAAGTCAAATTATTTTACCGAGAGTTGTGTTTTAATTTTTTAAATTTATTTCTGAGAGAGAGACAGAGTGTGAGCAGGGGAGGGTCAGAGAGAGAGGGAGACACAGAATCCGAACCAGGCTTTAGGCTCTGAGCTGTCTGTACAGAGCCCAACATGGGGCTCGAACCCACGAACCGTGAGATCATGACCCGAACTGAAGTCAGACACTTAACTGACTGATCCCCCCAGGCGCCCCAAGAATTGTGTTTTTAAACTCATTAAATGTGGGTGTAGAGGTCGAGGGGATGGAATGCGCCCTGAGGGTCAGCTGGAAGAAGATGTGGGCTGTGATTGGGGCTGTTTGGTGCCACACAAATGCCCTGCGTCATCCTGCGCCCCTGCTGGGCCCCAAGGAGATCTAGCGGGAAAAGTGGGTGGGGACAGGAGCAGCCAGTGTGGGCCCTTTACGAGGGGATCAGGGATCAGGGCTCAGGGATCAGGGCGGCCAGAGAGCTCCAGCTGCTAGGCTCCGCCTTTTAGGTGAGTGTGAGGAAGTGGAGGCGACTCTCACTCAGAAATGGTCAGAAGTGACCCAACACGAGGCCTGCCTGGAGTCCCTGCTGTGCAAGGGGGCGTGGGGGCTCACTGAGCACATGTCCCCAAGAGGAGCCCTCCCCTGCCCTCCTGGGTCCCGGGGTTGGGGGGACGCTGCAGGCCCCCTGCCGGGGGCCCTCACCCGGGACTGGCTGTCCCTTGAAGTAGCCCACGGAGTGTGGTTCCCTCAGCTGGACTTTGTGAAAGGGACGAACAGGTGAGGAGTGTGTGCCCTGTGCAGATTGAGGACAGAATAAGACTCTGGAGACCAGTTAGGCTGCCACAGTGGGGCAGACTGTCTTTTTTAAAATTAGAGAGACCCCATCCGTGGAGATAGATAGTTTTCTGCACGGAGGGCTTCTCTCCTGCCGGGCCCAGGGCTGACTGTGAGCGAAGCAGGTTGGAGCTCACTGCAGGGTATGAGCCCCGAGCCCCTACCTCCCCACACGCTGGGGCTCCAGGCTCAGAGCACGGGGGAGCCCCTGGGCTTAGAGATGTTGTGGAGCAGCTGTTAGTGTGATTCACTGTGGCTGCCGGAAGGCCAGAGAGGCGTCTCCGTGTCTAAGCCGAGATGGTGTCAAGGGGAGAAGCCGTGACTATCAGTTCCTGTGGAAAACGATCTTGAGCACCCCAGACCCCTGCCGCCCCCACAGGGACCCGTCTTAGGCTTCTCTGCCACCTTAGGGACACGTGTTGCTAACGATCCACAGACCAAATGGGCGAGAAGCCCAGATGCACACAGATGCGGCTCACAGTTGCCACGGCCCCCGGATGCCGCCCAGGCCCCATTGCTCCACGGCGCCTCCTCCAGGCCGCTGGCCGTAAACCCCGCCCAGACTCACTTGTGCTTCCTGCCTTTTTTCTTAACTGCGGAAGTCCTCTTTTGGGTTTCTTTTGGTTATGGAAACAGGTGCCTTGCTGCTTCCGCCAGGAGGCCTTTTGTGATGGAGAAGTCCCATAGGAAGGAAGGGGTGACACGCCTTCACATCAGCCCCACCTCCTCGGTCTTCGTGCTGTCTCATTCCCACCAGCGTGAGGACTGCCACCGCATGTTCTTGGCCCTTGGTGGGTCTAGTTTGGAGGCCGTGGGCAGTGCCTGGGACCTGAAACCGGAGGAGGGGAGCAGTCCGTTGGAAAGGACAAGACAGACTTGTCATTATTGGTAGATGGTGTATTTGTAAACTTACAATGTGCGTCAAAGGGTCACCAGGAGTTAATTACATTTAATTAGGAATTTAATAGCATGACAAGGGAAGATGTCAGCAGCTGTTGCAAGAGACCACGATGGGAAAACACATGTATGGAAGCATATTTCCCCCAAACATCCGTGACATGTCTAGGGAAAATCCTAAAAGAAATGTGCAAGACTTCTTGGTGAAGAAAACAAAACAAAACAAAACAAAAAACACTGCTGAGAAAAATTAAAAGGAAGATCCAATTAAACGGAGAGACTCACTGTGCTCCCATATAGAAAAATTGCCTCTTAGGAGGTTGTCACTTCTTGCCAATTTTAATTTATATGTTTAACACGATTTTTTTTTTTTTGGCATTTTGAATCTGTGTTTATTCATTTAACACAGAAAAATTTAAGAGTCATTCTGTTAAGAGAGTGTGATGGTGTGCTTAAAACATTCCCCTATTTGCTTAAGATTTAGGTCGTTTCCATGTGTTCTCCCTGATAAATGCTGTGAAGAAAATCATTACACAGAGATTTCCCCTTTATTATCTTTTTTGTATTTTCTACGACACATTCTCATGTGGAGTTATTGGATCAAAGAAGACAATTTAAAATACTCAATGTTATCAATATGCAGTTTAATGCAACTTTAATCAGAGTCTCTGTGAGATTAAAACATTGAATAACTGATTGATTTGGGAAAAAAGTGATGAATATATATAAAAGTTAGAAAAAAATGTGAGGAAGGAAACATAGCCCTCCCAAGTATTGTGAACTGTTATAAAGATAAATTATTTAAATCAGTGTGGTACCGATAGAAGTATGGATTGGCAGGGGCGCCTGGGTGGCTTAGTCGGTTAGGCGTCCGACTTTCGCTTAGGTCATGATCGCACGGTTGGTGGGTTCGAGCCCCGCGTCGGGCTCTGTGCTGGCTGCCAGCTCAGAGCCTGGAGCCTGTTTCGGAGTCTGTGTCTCCCTCTCTCTCTGACCCTCCCCTGCTCACGCTGTCTCTCTCTCCTAGAAATAAATTAAAAAAAAAAGTATGGATTGGTGGGATAATGGAGTAAATTCAGTTAGCCTGAAGTAGAGTTTGGTCTGTATGGGGATTTATATATGCTAAAGGAATCCTACAAACCTGCAAGTCTGGAAGACATTATTGCTTATTTTTATTTATTATTATTTTTAAAATGTTTATTTTTGAGAGAGGGAGAGAGAGGGTGTTAAGTTGGGGAGGGGCAGAGACGGGAACAGAGGATCCAGAGTAGGCCCTGTGCTGACAGGCTGACAGCCCAACACGGGGCTCGAACCCACGAACGGTGAGATCATGACCTGAGCCTATTGGAACATTTAACCGACTGAGTCCCCCAGGTGCCCCTGGGGGACATTATTTTACAGGGAGAACTGGTGTGATTGGCTAGTTTTTTGAGAAGAAAATCATCATCTTGTATCCTATACTGCAGTAACATCCAGATGGCTTGAAGGGTTCACTGTAAAGCACAGTAAAACACGAGAAGTCCGTGTAGGCCTTCACCGAGCAGGGAGTTGCTGACCCGGGTCTGGGCCAGGCGTGGGTGAACATGCGGGTCCACTCTCCTCGTGGGTCGGGGAGCCTCGTCAGAGAGCTCTGCCAGCAGGCGGGCACCGTGCGTGGTGGCGCTGCCCCTGCTGGGATGTGGCCATTGGCACTGAGACCGCAGGGAGAGTCAGAGTTGGTGGAGCCGGAAGGGCCGCCTCCGGGGCAGGGAAGCTGTGGCTGGGAGCAGGGATGGCGGAGGAGCGGGTGCTGGAGGCGCTTAGGAGGCGGGATGAAACAGGCCGGGAGGTGGGTCGGGAGGTGAGTCGAGGGCGGGCTCTGCACCAGGGGAAGGGGGGGTACAAAGCTGGCGACTCTGCGTGGAGCCCCCTCACCTCTTTGTAATGATCTCCACCGCCCCTGCTGGGACTTGTGTTTCCTTGATTTACTGATGTATCCTCACCACCTGCACGTGGCGACCGGCATCTAGTCGGTGCTCAGTAAATGTCTGAAGGACGAGCTCCTGGTTTCTGGCTTGAGCAGCCGGGCGGGTGGGGCAGGAGCTGCATCAGATGATGGACCCGAGGCTCTGCGTGTCAAGAAGCAGAATATGAATCAGAGGGCAGACGCCAGACGAGGGAAGCAGTTGCAACAAATAACGTGGATGCAGCCTGTGGATGCAGCCTTTAATATGTAAAGCGCACATGAGTCAGTCAGGACGGGTCTGAAGTCCGTATAGTGGCGTGAACAGGAGTAGAAAGTCCACAATAGATAAAAGATACAAATAATGAGTACACATTTGAAGAAATATTCAGTGATACAAATGCCGAAAGAATGCTGACAATCAATGTGATGATTTTTCTCTCATCAAACGATTAATGATTTCAAGTAATGGGAATAGTGTAACCTGGTCGCAGTGTAAATTTGTGCAAAGTTTTTGCAGTGGATTTTGGCAGAATGTATCAAATGCCTTAGTGTTTTTTAGTGGAGTAATTCTGTTTCCAGGAAAGTAGCATAAGGAAGCCTGCGGAAGCCTCTCCGGCTGCACACCTCTCCCCGCACACCTCCATTGCTGCACACCTCTCCCCGCACACCTCCATTGCTGCACACCTCTCCCCACCCACCTCCCCCTCCACACACCTCTCCCCACTCACCTCCCCAACTGCACCTCTCCCCGCACACCTCCCCCCTGCACCTCTCCCCGCACACCTCTCCCTGCACACCTCCCCCGCTGCAAGCCTCTCCCCTCAAGTCACTTCCTGTCTGCCCACTTTACTCTGAAGCCCCCAGAAGAAGGCAGTTACCTGCGTGGCACCCCAGGGGCAGCACAGGTGAACAGAGAGACAGCTGGAAAGGCCAGTGGTGGGGACAGGGCTTCACATGCTCCGGGAATGTTTTTGAAGCCTGGAAAAGTGCATTGGTGGGATTCATTTTGAAATATTTCTTGTTTCTATTGTGTTTTTAGATGAAGACAGTCAGTGTTGCCTTAGTTTTATGCCTGAATGTCGGCGTGGACCCTCCAGATGTGGTGAAGACCACCCCCTGTGCTCGTTTAGAATGCTGGATTGGTAAGTGTGTGCCCCACCCCCCTTCCTGGCCTGTGGGCAAGGTCCTTCTAGGGGCTCAGCGCTGGGCAGGGCTTGCCTTACCCTGGCCAGGTCCCTGGGAGGCTGGCAGTGGTTTGTGTGGATCCGAGGATTTCATTTCTTTTTTTATTTCACGTTTATTTATCGTTGAGAGACAGAGTGTGTGCGGGGAGGGGCAGAGAGAGGGAGATGCAGAATTGTAAGCAGGCTCCAGGCTCTGAGCTGTCAGCACAGAGCCCGATGTGAGGCTTAAACTCACAAACTGTGAGATTGTGACCTGAGCCAAGTCAAATGCTTAACTGACTGAGCCACCTAGGCGCCCGTCATTTCTTTTTAAGTTGTGATTTGTACAGCACAAAGTGTTTCAAGGAAAACTGATAAAT
Source organism: Proteles cristata cristata (assembly GCA_017311185.1). Classification (NCBI taxonomy): domain Eukaryota; kingdom Metazoa; phylum Chordata; class Mammalia; order Carnivora; family Hyaenidae; genus Proteles; species Proteles cristata. Next base: position 196,268 of record JAESUZ010005498.1, read on the forward strand.
GATAATGATTGAATTACTTCGTATATCCTTTAAATTTGCCCGTATCTGGCACATAATAGTAGCTATGTACACTTTTTAATAAATGAAGTGACCATTAGCTGCATACAGAGCAAGGCGAGGAAGGAAGGCGTGCCCAGAGCCGTGTGGTTCGGCGCGGGAGGGAGATGTGCGGCCGCACGGCCTGCTCTCGCCCTCTTCGTGGGCAGAAGTCAATAGCTCCACTGTGCCACATTCCCCTTCCTAGTTTGCTCAGAGTTTTTGTCAACAGTGCTGAATCTCACAAAATGCTTTCCTGACATCTACTGAGATAATCACCAGGCTTTTGTTGTTGTTGATATGGTGAGTTACATTGATTGAATTTTGGTTGGTAAACCAACCCTGTTCCTGGAATAAACGCCACTTGTGTTGTCTTTTTTTATTTTTAATTTTTAAAATGTTTTTATTATTGAGACAGAGAGAAACAGAGCATGAGTGTGGGAGGGCCAGAGAGAGAGGGAGACACAGAATCTGAAGCAGCTCCAGGATCCGAGCTGTCAGCACAGAGCCGGACGCGGGGCTCGAACCCACAAACCGTGAGATCATGACCTGAGCCGAAGTCGGACGCTCAACCGACTGAGCCCCCCAGGCGCCCCTTGTGTTATCTCTTTTATATATCGCTGGACTCCGTGGCTGCTGTTTGGCTGAGGACTTTGGCATCTGTGTTTATGAGTGACACTCGTTTGTGGTTTTCTCTTCCTGTAACATCCTTGTTCGGTTTGGTAGCAACATGATGCTCCCCCGCCCCCCCCGGAAATGCGTTGAGAAATAGTCCCATGTTTCCTGTTTTATGGAAGAGTCGGTAGTAAATTGGGTATTATTTCTTCTCTAAATTTTGGTGTAATTTAACAGTGAAGTGTGGGTTTTTCTTTGTTTCCTCTGTTGATTGAGTTCCTCTTTTTGATAAGATTGAGGGCATCAACCCCCCCCTCCCCGCCCCCGCGCCCGGTTCCCCCTCCCTCTGCAAAAGCAGAAGTTCTCTTCATCTACTTTAAATAACAGAAATTACAAATGACAGGTTTCCTCTGCTATTTGAAAGCTGGCTTTGTGCCACTTGGATTTTACAAAAGATCTCTATTAGTGCCTGTTTTTGCTAATGGAAAGCACAGCCCCGCCCCCCGAGGGTTTTGCTGCTAGGAAATGACTGGCTGATGAGAGGTGTCGTAGGAATCCGCTACCTTCGGGTGGCAGGGGAAATCTGTATTCCATTCTGAATTGAAAAAGAAGTTGTTTTTCCCACTTTACTTGCCTGACTCACTGTCTTTGTCTCAGAGCCCCCTGCGTGCAGTGCAGGCCTCTTGTGCCCCGCGCCCGGGACGGAGTAGCGGCTTCCGTGGCTGATTTCCCTGGAGGCCTCCATGGCGCTCTGCCACGTCCTGGTGCCTGCGCCGCTGAAATTGACTTCTTATTAGCCACCACTGACTGTTTCCTTCGCGTACCCCTTGTCGGAGCGGGATTTCACCAATTGTGTTCTGTTTTCTCCGTCTTTAACTGCTCTCACGTTAGGTTTTTACAGCAAGGCTTCTCAGCCCGATCCCACCATGTGCTCCCGGGGAGGGCCAACTCCTGCGATAGTGTGGGTAGTGGCGTCTGAGTGTAGAACCGCACCTTCCAGGAGAGGGGCCTTGGCTTTTATTAGATCCCCTGGGGCCTCTCCCCCGACCCAAGGAAAGAAATCAAAAGAGCTCCTCCTTCCTACCTCACACAGTCTCTTTGATGGGTGGTTATGAGACATCATCAATGGAAAAGAAAGTAATTCCTTACTTCCCTCTTGCCAATAAAAACCCAGCAAGTAAAAAGATATTTTATATCATGTTTTTAAAATTTGTCTACAGTTTAGGAAATGTAACTTACTCTGTACTAATTTTGGTGGCTTTTGGGTTCAAAAGGGCATTTGCCTTTTCTTTTTATTTTCTTTTATTATTCTTTTTATTTATTATTATAATTTTTTGAATTTAAATCCAAGTTAGTTGACATACGGCATCATAATGATTTCAGCATTGGAACTTGGTGATGCAGCACTTACATAGAACGCAGGGTGCTCACCCCAAGGGCATTTGCCTTTTCTAAGTTAAAAAATTTGCATTTGGCCTTTATTAAAAATTTGGTTGGGCTGGCCCTTCTGATGGTGATTTTATCAATGTGGAATAAGAGAAGAATCCTGGAGATTTGAGTCAGCAAATTAGCAGGGGTATTAAGCAGTATGTATTTTAATTTTTATACCAGAAGAGAAAAAGTCCCAAAGTTGCAAGCACACAGAACTGGAAGGCTTTTTCTGTGCTTCCCAGGAGAGTCAGCTGTTGACCTGCTGACTAGCGCCTGGGATGAGCATGTCCCTCCCTCTCAGGAGCGTGACCCCAGCGCAGCCATCGCCGTCAGGTGGACGTGGGCCCTCCCTGCCTCCCAGGAGTGTGACCCAGCGCGGCCATCGTCGTCGGGTGGACGTGGGCCTTCCCTCCCTCCCAGGAGTGTGACCCAGCGCGGCCATCGCCCTCAGGGTAGACATGGGCTGTGTTTAGGACACCGTCCCTGTGTTTCCTCAGGACAGAATTTCGGTTGTGCCTCTTTGGCAGGAGCGTCACAGAAGAGGTCTGCCTCCCTCCGCGCCATCTGTCAGATGGCTCGTGACCTGGACGTACCCCGTCCGTGCTTACAACCTGCCTCTGGCGTGAGGGAGTGCGGGCGCCCCCCCGTGTCGGTCATGGCCAGGTCCGGGAGGAGGTGCTGGCTGTGCGGGTGCTCCTCGTCAGACTGTGTGTTCTGTGTGAGCCTGGTGGGTCACAGCCCAGTGTCACCGCTGGCTGTGTCGATGCTCTACTTGTTTCCGGGTTCGCCAGCCGGCCGTGTTCCCGCCGGCCTGTGTGGCCCTCGTCTGCCACCACCGTTGAGTGCGTCCTTGCTCCCGGCTTGTTCTTTCGGCCCTTGCCGGGACGGGCCACACCTCCCGGGAGTCCCCACCCCGGACCGGCCGCCAGCCTTGCCTGGCCCCAGCCCATGGCGCCAGGTAGCGCCAGCCTTGGAGAGGTGTGAAAGGCCAGTGCTTCTGGGTGTGCAGAGCTGCCGTGGGCGGCTGGAAAGACCTGGCTGGTGGACAGGGGGGTCAGGAGGTCACCCGCCCAGAGCGAGCAGACCGGAGGAAGAGCAGCAGGGCTGGGTTCTGAGCGCGTGGGGAGGGCGCTGCTGGTGATGACTGGTGGCGCCGGGCCAGGGTGTCAGGTGGCGAGGGCTGAGGAATGGCTTGGCTGGTGGGGCAAGGACACCCAGGCCCGGGAGGGCTGGTCCTGCGTCTTTCTGGGTGTGGGCGTGTGGGCGTCCGGAGCGTGTCGGGGCTCCCGCAGGGGTCCGTGCAACCACGTAGCCTACGGGCGCTCCTGTTTGGAAGGCGGCCGGTCTGCACATGTGTCTGGTCTTCTGTCTCCAGAAGTCAGAGGGCTCCGCTCTTCCCTTCAGCACGCCACTCATTGTTGGGGCCTTAGTTTCCTCATCTGTAAAATGGAGCAGTGAGGGTCCTGGGAGGGTGAACGTGGCTCAGTGCAGACTGCCTACGGCAAGGAGCAGCCCCCCCACCCCGTGCCTGTTCACCCCCCCGGACCCCCCCTCGCCATAGCTCCTGAGTGGGGACTCAGGCACCTCCTGTGTCCGCGTCTCTTCTGCCCCTGTGCGCTCATTCTGAGAGGAGACGGGAGCGTGTGTCGTGCACCCCAGCCCAGCGGGACGCAGCTCCGTGGCTGGAGGCCTCCAGCGGATGTCTGATAGCGGAGCGCTATGTGTTTCTCATGTTATTTTATGAACTAGACATTAGCCGTGTCAGGTGACCCCTGAGTGTGGGAGGTCTCTGTGCAGGGGTGGGGCGGGAGGGGTTGATTGTTTCCTGGCTGCGGACCCACAAAACCCAGGGGGGTGGTCCGTGCAGGCTGGAGCTGCTCTGCCCCGGGGGCAAGGGCTCCGGGTGCTGTGACACATGGCAGACTCTGTCCTGTCCCCGGACACGCGCTGCCAGCACCGCCTAGGAGAGAGTGCTGCTTCTGGAGCCCGGAGAACGGGCCTGTGGTCCTTCGTGAAGTGGCCCTTTAGGCTTTCTGATGGTGGCAGGGACCGTCGCTGTCGGAATCACCAGCCGGAGCTTCACCGCGCTGCGCCCAAGGCAGTGCACAGCCGCTGTCCAGGCGCAGGGAAGGCCGGGGAGGGAAGGCGCCGGCGCTCAGGCCCTCCCGGTTCCGGCTCGTGGGGAAGAGCAAAGGAGCGGCCTCGGGGTGCTCACAGGCCTTCCACCCACATGGCTGGCTGTCAACCCGCCTTTCCCCGCCCCTGCCCACCCGCCTCCTCCGGGTAATAAGGTGCTGTCTTATTTTATGGAGGTGACGCTCAGCCTTTCTCAGGGAAACAGGGGAGAGGCTGTTTTGTTTTACAGCCCGACATTAAGCGCCGCAGCAGTGATACTGACAGCAGTCCCCCTGCGGAGCGGTGAGCGCCAGTGCCTCCTGGAGAAATATCTGTGTTTGAAAGCAGGGTCCGGATGAGTTGACTGCTGAACAGGAGGAAGTATAATTTAGCTGAGTGATTTTTTACGTGCTCATTTTTTTTTTAATTTTATTTATTTCTAGGAGAGAGAGAGCGCGTGAGCAGGGGAGGGTCAGAGAGAGAGGGAGTCACAGACTGAAACAGGCTCCAGGCTCTGAGCTGGCAGTCAGCACAGAGCCCGACGCGGGGCTCGAACCCACGAACCGCGAGATCATGACCCAAGCGAAAGTCGGACGCCTAACCGACTAAGCCCCCCAGGTGCCCCTTTACGTGCTCATTAATGGTAGCCGTGCATCATAAGATGTAGGAAAGCTAAAGGTGTACCAGGTCGCCTGGAAATCTGGGCGTCCTGAGGAAATATTGTGAGGCACTCACCTGTGTTCTTCTCTCACTCCTGAGAGTGTTCCTTCCCCTCCGTGCACGCGGGCACTGAGTGGCCCTGTGCGGTCGTCTTTGCGTGCCTGGTGAGGTGGGTCCGCCCTGAGTGGCTCAGGGGCTGCTGTGGGTGGATGACTCAGGAAGGCCATGTGGAGGGAGGGGGCTTTGTAGGGGAGGCGAGAGCAAGACCTCAAGGAGGAGAAGGGTCCCCACTGTGGGGGCTGAGCCCCCCCGGCGTGAGGTGTCAGGGCCACCCACTGCCGTGAGCCTGGAGCACCGCTGGGCCTGTGGTGGAAGCCCTTGTTATTGGGGGCTCCCGGGTGAGACCCTCTTTTCTCTGTTCACTCGCACTGGCCTCTCCCAGCAGTGTCTCCATATCCCCCGAAGGGGGCGTGTGTAACTGCACGCAGCCTCCATCCCGATGAGTAGAGGGCCTTGCGTAAGGGACGAGGTCTGCACTTGACCAAGGGCACCCCAGCCATGCCCTCAGCCCCGTGCAACGTCCTCCCAGCTCCTGGTGCCCGTGCGGTGGGAGGCGGGGAATGTTGCAGGGACTTCATATGTCTTGTGGCTAAGGGGGGGCTGGGGGGTCAGACTGAGGGTTTGGACCCGGCTGCAGTGTAGACAGGGCTCTTGTAGGATGCCTGCTCCATCTTGGGACCCACAGGCCCTGGGAGGGCCACTTGCGGCCCTGTGTCCTGCTCCGTCCTTGACTGGACAGGAAGGAACGCCTCCCACCGCGTGTGCTTTGAATGAGAACATATGTGGATGACGTCATGCTGATACAGTGCAGAGCCAGCAAATCCATTTCTGATTTCAAAGTGTCCCTTTTGCCATTATTATTTCTCAATTAAAATTAGTTGCTCGAGGTCACACAGCTAATTAGTGGCAGAGTCCTTGAATGGCACACAGAGAAATTGGCGCTTGATCTAATAGGCAGTACTCAGCTAATATGTCAATTAACAAATACCTATGAAACGTCCACTTACATACAAGCTACAAAGAACTACAGATGTTCTTTGAGCAGCGCACTCTGTGTGTTTTTAATTTTCAGTTTGCTCTGAAGTATAACGTATGTGGAGAAGGTGGGCTCATCCCAGCAGATAGTTTGACAGCTTTTCCAAGACTGACCCAACAGAGATCAAGGAAGAGTCTAGGCGGCGGCCCTCAAGTCCAGCCAGGCTCTTGCCGCCTTCCCGCCAGCCTGGCCCCGCTTACCCTCACATTACCCACACGAGAGTGCATGGGAGGCACTTCTGGGGAGGAGTGACCTCACGGGAGGGGCACGTTAGAAAGGTTCCCCGTGCTCCTCTCTGGGTGGTGCGGAGGACACCAGGTCACCGTGCCTGTGCTCCCTGGGCCCATGCCCTTCTCAGGACCTTCCGGAACCTTGCTAGGAGGAGGGGGATATCCACGGTGCCGCCACCAGGTGCTGCGGTTGGGACCGGCACGTTGCTAGTCGATGGCACACGGGCTCTCCTTGAGGGAAGAGTGGACAGAACGCGAGGTTTTCCAGGCTGACTGACTGCCAGCTGCATCGCTGGCCTCTGTGACCTTGACCGAGTTGTCTGACCACCACACGCCAGCTTCTCTCGTGTGTCAGGGCACCACATGAAGGTCTGGTGCCACGAGACACGGGGCTCAGGCTGCAGGAGCGTGGACGCGAAGCTGAAGTTTACACACACGCCGGTCACCCCCTCTTCCTTCCACCCACCTGGCCGCCCACTTTGTTCGCTAAGCAGGAATCGGGGGCCAGGATGGGAGAGGGGTCTTATTAGGATGGTGCCCACAGTCTCAGCTGTCTGCACTGTCCGCCAGGGACTGAGTCTTGCCGATTAGACGGCTTGGTCTGTTGCAGTAAATGCATCGTTTTCTTGGCCTTGTCTCCCCCCGCCCACCCCGCCCACGCTTCGGAGGAAACCATGCAGTTAATTGGTCACAGGGTTCCCAGTAGAGAGGATGTGACAGCCCGCCTTGGTTGATCTCAGCCCTTCCCTCGGGAAGGCAGGAATTTTGAGCCAGACCAGGGAGGGAGGAGGGCGCCAGGAGAGTGAGGGCGGCAGGCCCTCTCTGGGGACATGGGAGAGGACGGCGTGGGGCTGGAGGGCCTGGGCTTCCCCAAGGGAGGAGTCCAGGGGGGAGGGCCGGCCCCGCACGTGAGCACCTTCACCCGCACTCCTTCCCTTCCTCCCCTCAGTGGGGGTTCGCACCAGGCACAGGGCACGTGTAGGAACTGCTTCTGACCAGGGTGGTTCTGGCCCGTCTGTCACCTTCGTGCAGAGGAAACCACGTCCCTCTCTTGCCCGTGGACACCAGTCGGAGCGCCGGGCACGTGGGTGCCGCACGCGCTAGAAGCTTCGTGCTGGCGCTCATGTTTGCCCCTCAGTCTCCTGCGCCAGGCCTGGCATTTGAACGGATTCTATCTGCTGACGCCATTTTCAGCTTCCCTGTGTTCCTAGGTGGCCCTGAATTTTGAGTCTCCAATCCTGATTTATTCTGGTCTTTTGCCAGTCGGTGACTTAGATCATAGCACGGTTGTTGGGGCTGCTGTGATTCCTTCGAGACCTCAGCACTCGGTTCCTTCCAGGACAAAGAGAGATGAAGACGAACATCTAATTTCTTTAGTTACAGATTGAGACAAATGTACCATCGCTCTTCCAGATAAGTTAATTATGACCCAATATTCATTAGGTCTCACTCAGCCAGAATGTGCTCGTTAGCTGACTGGGCTCTTCTCAAGCTGTTGAATTGGATTCTCCAGGGTAAGGCCTGGCGGCTCTATTTCAAAAGTCCTTGATGACTTTGACGTACCGATGGTAAAGGTCCCTTCCGATTCTAAAGTCCTGTAACTTAATTTTGTAATTCTTTTTTATTTAAAAATCAAAGCAATAAATGCATACGAGCTTTAAAGTCACACCATACTAAAAAGTGGATTAAGAGAGCTGTCTCCTCGCTCTGCCCTTCCCAGAGGGTTACTCGGATTCGTCTCTTGTCTATGTAAGTAGTCTTTTCTCTGTAGTAGTTACAAATTTGCCAGTTCCTTTTATTTGCTAAATTTTCTGTGAACTTGTGAGTTCATTGTTTTACATATATTTCAGTAGATTTGTCGAGTGCTATCAGTAATCATTCCATCATTCCAGGGCTCAGATAATCTATTTTTTTTTTTTTTTTTAAAAACTAATACCCTCGCTCCTGCTGAACTGCTTCATCTTTAGATCTGGTTCATGGGCTTCTTATGATCTCTCTCTTTTCCTGGCTGCTTCATGGCCTTCTTTTGTGCTATATTCTCAAGAGAAGAACACGGGACAGATTTTTTTGAGTGTTTACATGTCTGAAAAGACCTCTGTTTTACTGTCAGTCTTGAACATCAGGCTGACGGTATTTTCACGACAGACCTGGAGGTATGGCTCTATGGGTCCAGCTTGCACTGTCGTTGGGAAATCCAGAGACTCTCTCATCCTTTGTGAACTGATTTTTCTCCAAGGACTTTTTTTTTTGGTCTTTCGTCTTTAGCAATTTGATTCTGATGTATGCAGATACGGGTTTTCTTGGGTTAATCCTGTTTGAGGTTCGCTGAGCTTCTCGCATCTGGAAGTTTACGTCTCTTGACAGATTTGGGAAGTCGTCAAGCATTGTATCTTCAACTGTTTTTTGAGTTCTACTTAATTTTCTCTTCATTGTGAGACTGTGGGTACGTGAGCACTATTTCCCCCGGTCCCGTGAGGCTGGTTCTTGGCAGCCATTCCCCTTCTGCGGGGAGGAGGGTTACGATCTTGCCAAGGTTGGATTGTACAGGGGGCGGCCGGGGTGTGGGGGGAGATTAACTGCCATTTTGCCTGTGTGGAAGGCGGTATTTGAGGGGGATCCTTGGGGGAGTTGGGGTAGAATTAGTGTGAGTACACGGAAAACAAGGAGACTGAAAACAGTTCTGGAAAGACGTTGTTTTGGGGACTGTGGCTCAGCAGTGAATAATAATACCTCCCTTCATCACACAGTCTAGCAGATGGGTTTCAACCGTTGGGCACACACCTGTAAGGCTGAGTGACGAAGGGGCTGCCGAATGGCAGGTCCTGGCTGCAGGGAGGAAAGGCTTCATGCGGGGAGTGAGTCCGGAGCTGAAGTAGTGGCAGTTTACATGGTAGGTCCTTTTGCCTGGAGAAGCGACTGACAGACCCGGGGTACATGGCAGGCGTTTTCTGGAAAATGAACAAAGTGAGCTCTCACTTTATGGTAGACATGGACATATTTGCCGCCAGTAGTAAAATTTGAGATATTCGAGAACAGTATACGGAAGATCCCCATAGCTCCATGAACCAGGGTTTTACAGATGACCAGTGATGAGGGCCCTTCCATCAGTAACAAGTCCATTCAGGGTGCACGGCAGCCAGCGGATTTCAGTGCCATAGGTGCAGGGTCCTCGCTGTGGTTTCAGACCCCACCCTGCACAGGGCCTCAGACCCCACTCTGCACAGGGCCCCAGATCCCACCCTGCATGGGGCCTCAGACCCCACCCTGCAAGGGGCCCCAGACCCCACCCTGCAAGGGGCCCAGACCCCACCCTGCACACCTTCTCAGACCCCACCCTGCACACTGCTAGAGGACCTGCTACCTTGCGTGTTGGCACAGCGTCACAGGAGGGGACCATGACTGTCTGTAAAGGCTATTTATTTATTTAATGTATATTTATTTTCGAGAGAGGGAGAGACAGAGTGTGAGTGGGAGAGGGGCAGAGAGAGAGGGAGAGACAGAGCATGAGCAGGGGAGGGGCAGAGACAGGGAGGCACAGAATCTGAAGCAGTTCCAGGTTCTGAGCTGTCAGCACAGAGCCTGACGCGGGGCTCAAACCCACAAACTGCGAGATCATGACCTGAGCCGAGTCGGACCCTTGACCCACTGAGCCCCCCACCCCCCCCGGTGCCCCTACAACCGCTATTTGAACAGTGTCCCTTACAGCAGCATCTACACCTGTGTGTGAGGTGCGGCTTCCTCCTCTGTGTTGACCAGAACCACATTTGTGACACGAGTGCAGCTGTCGTGTGTGAAACCAGACACCAAAACCTTTGTAAGCATTGTAAAGCAGTCCTACTCTTTGCCTTAATTTTTTGCAAAAACAGTTTTCATAATGTGTCTATGTTCAAATAAGTGTCCAAATGTAATGGGTTTGCTATTTACTTTTAAATGAATCCAGAAATACTTTTAAAATTTCTCGTTTGATTTTGAATACAGCAAATACCAATAGATGGGGCCACTTAAACGTTGTTTGGGGCTCCGTCTGCCTAATTTTCAAGGGTGCAGAGAAGTCCTGAGACCATGTGCGTTTGAGGACTGGCTGGTCACAGTTATTTGCACTGGAACCCACTCCCGAAGTAGGTGGGCGAACCACTAACATGGGGACATGCTTGGGAGATGGCTTTTGTGCGTCGGCGAGAGTTTGCAGATGCGCACATCGCCGTGGCCGTTCTGCCCTCCTCCTGGCCCTGTTGCGTGAGCGCTGTCGTCAGAAGGTGAGGGGAGCACCGTGTGGCCCTCCCTGCGGCCTCTCCTTTGCGTGGCCTTTGGGCAGTGTGGGGATGAGGCAGTGAGGGTGTGTGGTGAGCACAGGGCCCGGAGGACACGGCGCCGAGCAGGTGTGGCATCCTGGCCTGTCTGGGGCACAGCAGTTCCTGAGCCTGGTGATGGCAGAAAACCCTGGTTGTGTCTTGGGTCCGAGGTGGCCGTGAAGTGCGTGATGTCGGTGGATGCGGTGGGACGCAGGCCTGGCGGCGAGGAGATGCACAGATAATGAACTTTACCCTTTTTATTGCTTCTTCAGATCCTCTGTCGATGGGGCCTCAGAAAGCTCTGGAAACCATCGGTGCCAATTTACAGAAGCAGTATGAGAACTGGCAGCCACGGGTAAGAGATCTCCCTACTCTCCCCTCTCTCCCTCTCTCCTCTCTCTCTCTCTCTCTCTCTTCCTTACAGGGAGAGCCGCCTCCGGGGTTCACACAGCCTTTGAGTCCAGGCGAGGGCTCCTTACAGCCCTCCGCGCTCATCCCTGGGAGACCAGATGCCCCTTGCTGCCGCCCGCGCCCTTGGTGCGCGCAGAGGCCCTTGGTGCGTGCAGGCAGCCCGGGCCCGGCTCTCTAACTTGTCTTGTCCCAGCTTCCGCCACAGTCTTTAGAAAATGAAAAGAATTTTTCTCATTATTCTTAAATCATGGCTTTTCTTTTGCACAGGAAATGCATTTTCAGTAACTTTTCTGCAGTCCCGACTAGTCAGAACTCTTCTCCTTCAGTTCTCAGACAGTTGAGAAAAACACTCCCCATTCAAAAGATGACACCTATTATATGCTTTGTCTTTGATCCAGAAGGTAAAGTTGTTTTTAGGGAGCCAGTTTGCAATTACTGAGCCTTTTGTTGCTTATGTCTTACATTTGGGGCGGGGGGGGCTTCGTTTAAAGGAGAGTGGGGTGGAATACAGTAACTGTGTCAAATTGCTTTTAAGATCTTAAGCTATTTGTAAACCACCCCAAGACCTATTTCCTTTAGCCTTTCTCTTTGGCTGGTTTGAAGATTTAATGGTCTTAGTAGAAGGTTAGGAATTTGGAGTGTTTATGGAGGTGCCTTTCCATTCAGCCTTGTGTAGCGGGCTCTGGAATTCTCCACAGGGCTCGACGGCGGAAAGCGCATGGCCGTGGCCTTGCCGGTGCGCCGCCCGCATGCTTTGCCGTCCTTGCCCCTCCTGTTTGAGCCCCTGCCTCATGGAAGCAAGTGGCTGAGGGGCCCCGGAGAAGCCTGTCTGCCTGGGACCTTCATCTGTGGACCGTGTCCACGTGACCTGGGGTTTTGGGGTTCTTTCCATGTCATTTACATTCTAAGAGAACAGGCAGGAGTGAGCCCGTTCGTGCCTGTGCCCGCCATAATTGGTGCCACTGCCCATAGTCCTGGGCTGACTGAGCGATAGTGACCGTCTGTGTCCGAGGCTGGGTCTCAGTGCCCCCATTTTCTCACTTGTCCAGTCGGTAATCCCAGACCCTCATTCTGCAGAAGGCGGTTTCTTAGTGGTGATTTTGATCCATGCCTTAGGGCTTTGCTTTTTCCTGTTACATTTGTTATCTCTTGATGGTTCTGTAAAAACTCAGGAGCTTTTCTCTTGAGAGTGTGATGCCTTTGGGTGTATCTCTTTAAAAATAGTCGAGATGCCTACTGTTACCAGTAGGAAATAGCTTCCTTGAGGTCTCGGAAGACACTCCGGGATCTCAGCGACGATACCCAAGCGCCCAGGGAGCACGTGTGGTGCAGACAGGCTTTCAGGCCACGCGTGACAGCACATACAGGGAACGTCACCAGCACCCAGAAGGTGGAGAACCCGCAGCACTTGACTTTAAAAGAATGCCTTTCTGACTTACCTATACCTGACCCTGTCCTGGGTTTGACTTTATGCTTTGCTTCTTGCTGGGGGCACGTACTTAAAAGAGAATGCAGCCAGATGCATTCAGATCTACCAACTGTGTTCTTCACAGGAAGGAGCTCCGCCGTTTTAATTAACTTTTAAAGAAGTATAAAGTGAGAAGATACAGTCTTCAGAATACATGTTTAATATTTCAAAATATTGTATTACAATGTTTATTCCATTTGGTATGATTTGTAGTTTTGTGTGGGGTTTTTTTGTTTTGTTTTTGTTTTTAGAGTGCTAAGTTGATTTACAGCTAGTTTTCTTATTAGTTTAGCTGGGTAGGCATCGGCTAGTTCACGCTAGCTGGCAGTATGTGGAATCTTTGAAAGTAGGATCTATTATTATTTTTAATCTGAATTTCTAAGAGAAAAATCTCTCCCGTGGCATCTGGAAGAAGCATTGCCATGAAAGGCAGGCAGATTTATATATAGGAAACGATTGCAGATCCAGAAATCACAATAGAATCAGTGTGGGGTTGAGAAGTTCCTTTCTCGTGGTGGCGGGAGGGCCAGCACAGGGGTGAGTCCTTTGGGCGGATGGGTGTTCGTCTGAGCAACGCACTTGACGTGAGCGGGATTTCCAGAACGGCTCTGCGAGGTAACGTTTGGAAAGAGAGATGCAGTTCACAAGGCTGGAGACGAAGGATGTTTCTAGATTGCAGGGTGCTTAGGAAGAGCACTGGTGGACCGGTGCAGGCGGGACCCCCCTTGGGACCGGGTTATGGAGGGGGCTTGGGAAAGGCGCAGCCAGTGCCCATGGAGTGCCATCTTTGGCCTGCATTCGGGAAGCAGAACCCCAGCCATAAATACTCGGTATTCCCTTTTTTGAATGTCAAGACGATTGCATTCATTTGTAAGTACCATAAGGATGTTTAAAATTTTGCTGCTTCCAACTGTTGGTGGGATTCATCTATTCCAGAAACAAGCCTCAGGTAACGGAGGCAGCTGGAGACCTGATGGCAGTCTGCTGTCGGCCGCGGGGCGGTGCCACACGCCCTGGGCAGTGACGGCGACAGTGCGGGCCCTGCTCAAGTGGTGTGCGCTCTGCTCTGTAACCCCCCGGGGGCCACCGGAGAGGGTGGGAGGCCTGCCTCGTGCCGTCTCATCGAGTTTGCACAAAGCATGAGGCAATTACCAGGCTCCGATGTTTGTGTGCGAGGTGCCTGTTGTAACTGTAAATCAGGCTCCTTTGAAACATTGCAGAGCTAAACACACACCACATTATTGCTTCTACAGGGCCCCCGAGTGCTCTGCAGTAATAGAGGTTGATGTGCCTTTTGCAATAAAACAATGGGAGCGTTATTAAATTTCTAGACCTTTGATGTGGACGCCCATAGATCTGCTTTTCTCTTTGTCCGTGTTCCGGATTGGGAGACTCAGAAAGGTGGGGAAATAAGGTCATGTTCATTAGTGTTTGTGCGCCTCCGTGTCACTGTGTGCGGGGTGCGACCCCAGCGCCACACAGGCCCAGCACAGAAGCGGCCACGGAAAACCTGTCTGCCTAGCGTCTTGCAGAGTTGATGTCCTTCCTCATGCTCTTTCCTCCTTGTTTTTCTAGCTTTTCCTATTCAAGATTAAACATCTTGATAAAGGTGACTTGGGATCAAGAAGGAATTTAGAAAAGCCAGGATGGTGCTATTTTCTTTTCTGAGGCTGGCAGACTCTCAGGCCCAAATTTCCTTTCTAGGCCGATTGAACTGTTGTCTAAATAATTTATCAGTTTGCCACTGGTGAGATATTTCTTTTGATTAAATTTAAGGCTGTGCCTTTCTGCTTCGTGGGTACATAAATCTGTGTTCTGTGGGAGACCGAGGGAAGGGTGCCAGCTGTCGTCCCGGCTGCTGGTCCTGCTGGGAGACAGGCCTCGCTGCCCCCTCCGTGAGCCCCCACGGGTGTGCGACTGGGCAACGGGACTGGGGGCTTACAAGGCACAGCGTATCCTGTGAAGAGTTCATCTCTCTGAGGCTTTTTCTTACAAGTCGGGCCTCTGGCGGTTTAGCACAGGGTGTAACCAGGCTGGAGCTGGGGGGGTGGGCGGTGGGGGCAAACGGCGGTCTCCTCCTGTCGCTCTTTGCCCAGAGCGCTGCAGACCACAGCCCCTTACCCTCTCCCCTGTTCTTGGGGGGCCCAGGAGCCAGCCGATGTGGGCATGTTTGTAAGTCATTAGGATGGAGGGACTTGGTAGGTTTCCACCCTGGCGTCGCCAGCATTGACCCCGGACGGAGTCCATTTTGTCCTGGGAACATGCCCTTTGGGGCCTCTCTGGAGCGCTGCTAGCTTGTCAGAGGGCCTCCTTATGGAGCTGGAGCCAGAGCCGGGGTGGGGTGGGCGGGGTGGCCCGCCTGTGCGTGGCCGCGGGCCCTGCAGGTGCTTCTCAGCCACATGGGGCCGGGCTGCGCTCACCACATTGTGCTGACTCCGACTCTGTGTGTCAGAGTTGAATCCCACCCGCCCTTCAGTTAACCCTGCTCCTCAGGCTGATCACCGTGGGCATACGTCTGGCTTCGAGACAGACACGTTCTCATGGTGCTCCCCACCCAGCTGGGTGCTCGCAGAGGAGGTCTGCTGGGCTTCAAGGCAGCGCCCACTGCTTGGTCATCAGCCAAGTAGGAATCGTTGCTGCAGTTGAACTTGAGCAACTTTGGTATTGATCGCAGGGCCACCTGTGTGTCACTGAGCGTGTGCTTAGACAGATGGCGCTCATTGCTTAACCATGTGGTGGGAGGGGGCGTCTGGGGGGAATGGGGCCCAGGGCCAGGGGACAGCTTTGCTCCTCTGTGGGGCATTCACGGGCTGGTCCTGCAGGTTTTAGGCACAGGTGGTGTCTGCCAGCCCCCCACTTCAGTGCGATGGTGTCTGGTGGAGCTGTGGTGGCGATATCTCCTTGACCCTCGTCTTGGGGAGGAAGCATGCAATGGCCTGTTCAACAGGCGGCCAGACACTCGGGAGTGCCCCTCGTGCTGGGGGTGCTCGGGAAATGGCTCTGCCCGCCGGCTGCTGGGTCTGGCTCCAAGCCCACCCCACTGCTGGGTGACCCGCAGGCTGTGGCACGTCCTTCTTTGGGGGTGGAGTAGAGGCAGAGCAGTGTATGCTAACGCTGACAGCTCTCCCACCTGAGTGCCTTCGGTGTTCCGGAATGAATTTTATGCAGGGATGCGGTAAAGACTCGGAAGTGAGTGGGTTCCACCGTGTCTTGGCATTTTCAGAGTTCGTTGTGGATCATCGAGGGAGGCTGTGCTCCCTGCCCAGGAGATGCTCAGAGACGCTTGTGGACTAGGCTGATGTGGACTGTTCTTGCAGTGGCTTCTGTGGGACACTCACACTTGACCTTAGTCTCACACTGACATGGTGGTTCGGCAGTGGTGGCCCTATAACAGTCATCGCTGATGACACTGTCACACCATCATCCTGTCCTGCTGTCCCCCATGCCAACCAGCTCCTCTTCTTCCTTTTCTGTTGGTCCTAAGGTTGGGCTCTGTCCCCCTTGCCAGTGTTTGTGTGACACCTTGCAGGTGAGGCCGTGTGGGCACAGGGAGAGCTGGGGAGATGCTTCCCACTTCATGTAACTCTGTCTAGTGTGAAGCCCTTCGCATCAGGTGCTCATTACGTTTGCATGACAGTGTAGACAGAGTCTTCCGTCCCTCACTCTGCTCCCCCTTCCCCGTCCCTGCCCGCCCTACCACCTCCCTGCGCACTGTGTTTGCGGAGACTTGCGAGTTGCGCTTCTGTGCAGCCTGGCCTGCACACCAGCCCTTCCTGCTCACCCCACCTGTCCCTCCCAGCAGAACGGCAGCCACCGCTCGGCAGCTTCGAGGCACTACCGATAAATTCTTGACAAAACACGACAAGTGCGTTAAGGAAGGAGGAGGAGGGGCTGCAGCCGCGTGACGGACGAGCAGCCTGTCTGTCCCCTGCCAGGAGTCCTGGCTGTCCCAGGGGGCATGTGTGTGTCACCTTGTGCAGTGCCGCCACCATGCGGTCCCCGTGGTGAGCCCGCCTCTGCGATCACGGGGCGGCTGGCGTGGGTGCGACCAGAATTTGGCCCCACGCGGCTTTCAGCGGTGCACCAATGAGCACAGATTTCCGGCCAGCAGCCACTGCAGGGAAGTGGTTAATCAGGTGTCTCCGCCGCACCCCGTCGTGTCCACCTGGCTGTGCCCTCACCCTGTGGGCCGCTGGCAGGTGTGCCTGGGCGGGGAGGGCCTCCCAGATGGGTGCCTCCTCGCTGCCACTGCCCCAGTCGGGGGGCGAGGCCGTGGCCCGGGAGCTGTGGGAAGAATGCCGACTTGTTGAGCTGTCGCCTCGCCACCTCCTAGACGTGGAGCTCTGAGAACTTACTGCCGGACCTTCAGGATTTGTGAACGTCAAGGGAGGACAGAATGAGGCCAAGTGTTGGCTCAGGAGGGGCCCTGGAGCCAGGGGCGGCCGAGCCCCCAGCACAGAGCTCCGTGCTCCTCCTGCTGGGACCCCACTCCCACCCACCCCTGCGCACTGACTTGCTCAGAGTATCGTGTTTTATAGTCAAACGGGACTGAACTCTGTCCTTAACAAGCCCATCCGGGATTTGGTCTCAGCCGTGTGTGTGACACATTGCAAACAAGGACCCGTCGCTGTCTGCGAGGACTGGAGCTGTAGCCCCGATGTCTGACACGCACAGACTGCCTGTGCAGTGTCGGGTTCCCGAGTTAACCTGCGGGCCCCCCCGATGCTGAGCCGTGTGCACCCGGCTCTGCGGGGGGTGGCGGTGCTGGGGTGGGAGCGAAGGTGTCTGAGGAAGCGCCGGTGCTGGGAAAGTAGAGGATGCGGGGTTTGGGGGTGGCTGTGAGGAGCCCACCGTATGCTCGCCATATGTAACTGGGAAGGGCTGTCAAATCCGGTTGCAGCCGGAGGAGAAAGTGCCAATCCAGGGCGGCAGTCACAGACTGGAGGGGAGGGGCCACGTCTGCTCTGCCCGACTTCCTCCCGCCGGGATAGCATGTGTCACTGTGGTAGTGGTGAATTGGGGGTTCACGACAGCTTCTGGGTGCCCCTGTCCTAAATGTCAGGGGTTTACCTGTAGGTGTGGCATGTAACGGAGGCGGGAAGAATGGAGATAAAATTCACACAACATGATATTACAAAGGGAATCCTGCAGTGTGTGGCCTGTGTCTGACTTGCATCACCCAGCGCCACGTTTCCGAGACTCGTTCGTGGGCTTACGTGCTGCTGCATGATCAGTGTCCAGTGCTTCTCGTGGCTGAGCAGACTCCTCTGGACAAACGCATCGTGTTTTGTTTATCCGTCGGTTGATGGATGTTTGGGTTGTTGCCAGCGTCTGGCTATTAGGGGTGATGCCACCGTGAGCACTTGTGCACAGGCTCCTGCACAGACGTGTGTGTTCAGGCCTTTGGCATATGTCCCTAGGTGAGGACTTGCTGGCTTGTTTGTAACTCTGGGTTTTCCTTTTTTTAAACATGTTTGTTTATTTTTGAGAGAGAGAGAGTGCATGCACACACATGTGCTACATTTTTTGGTTGGATTTTCATGGTTAAATTTCCCCCCAGAAGAGTGTTCTCCATCCCCCGGGTGGGCAGGGTATGTGGGGAGAGGTGAGTGCTACCGGGATGGGGGGAGGGTGGCGACAGAGGACACGCTCACCCGGCGCGATGGGGCAGTGCTTGCTTGCTTGCAGCGGAGGAGACAGCCAGAGCACCAGACCCCACTGCCCAGGGTGCGGGGTCCCCTCGGCCCCTCTGCAGCTGGCCCTACACAGGCAGTGTGGCTGCCCACCCCCTATGTCTTGCTGCAGTGAAAGGCCCCCTGAAGACAGCTGGGGACACGCCAGAAGGTCATGACTCCTGAGCTTCAGCAGAACAAGGAGCGCACAGGTCTGAACCGGGGGAGGCGGCCCCTCCCTAGGCTGCCAGCCCAGCCCAGGCCGTGAGGGCTGCTTGTCTTCCCGTGAGATGTGTGCCAGGCCCACGGCCATGCTTAAGCGGCAGGTTCCAGACTGCCTTTCCCAGCATTTCCCAACAGACAGAGGCTGTGATTAGCCCAGCAAACCTCGTGTTTATTTATGTTACCAGGGTCCTGCATTCTGTAGCCCATCTGTGGATTGATCCCTCCGAACTGGGGCTCCCACCCTGTACGTGGCTGTGACCTGGGGGCTGGGTGGCAGGTGGCTGATTGGCACCCTCCCAAACCAGGAGGGCCATACAGGGCTTCTGTCCGTATCATCTGGGCTTTTCTCTCATAAGGGCTACAGACAGGGCAGGTTCCCTGATGGATTTTTAGTTCCAAGTTTTACTTTCAAAAAACAATGAGCAAATTAAAATCCAAGGCGAGAACACAGGTAATTGAGAAGTAAATCAAGATTTGAGGAAATTGAAAAAGTCATGAAGAAGTGAGTGCTTTGCAAACTTTGCAAATAAATGGGAAAACCTGAATGAGGTGCATAATTTTCAGGGAAAATTAAATGACCGCAATTGACCTCAGGAAAGATAGAGAATCCATAAACATGGGAGAAATTGAGAATGTTATCAAAGGGTTTTCTCCTTGTCCTCCACGTAAAGTTTGTGGGAAACAGAATTCTATACGTAGTTATCTTTTGTTGTGGGAAGAAATTCAAAATATGTTATATTTAAAAAGCAAAGTATAAAAGAAAAAAATATATTCAGCAGTCATAGATTATGCACATGTACTTTGTAGAAATTTAGCTGTTCATGCTTGTCAGATTAATAGTGTAGGTGTGTATGAGATGTGTCAATGTGGAGATGGATGGATGGATGGACGGATGGATGGAGAGATGAGTAGATGGATGGATGGACAGATCAATAGATGGATGGATGGATGGACGGATGAGTAGACGGGTAGATGGATGGATGGATGAGCGGATGGATGGACAGATGAGTAGATGGATGGACGGATAAGCGGATGGATGAATGGACAGACGGGTGGATGGATGGATGAGCAGATGGATGGATGGACAGATGGATGGACGGATGAGTAGATGGGTAGATGGATGGATGGACGGATAAGCGGACGGATGAATGGACAGGCGGGTGGATGGACGGATGACCAGATGGATGAATGGATGTGTATATGCATGCATGCATTGGTTGGTCCCTCTGCCCAGCTTCCTGCTCACTCAGACTCCCTGTGGGGAATATAGCAAGGGTGACTTAGCTAGCCACAGTCGTTCTCAGTATCTCTTTGCCTTGTGTCTTGCTGCGTTGGCTAATTTTAGTCCCACAAATGTGCAGATACACATGCGAAATTTAGGGCAGATGCAGGAGGCTTTTACCCTAACTCCTCTGTGTACCTTGCATGTAAAAATCTTGATGATTTATTGCTTTAATAGTAGGCGGCTGATTTAAAGTAGCTATTATCCATGTGTCACCTAAGTGCAGGCAGGGGACTGCGAGGTAGAAGGAGCCACTTGGGACTTTCGCCTGCAGGTTGTGAAATTTACATGTAGCTTGTTCCTCCATTTTTATCTGTTCTGGTTTCTATGCTGTGTGTGTGTTGTGTATGTGTATTATATGTGTGTGATGCGTATATCTGTGTGTGTGAGGTGTGTGTATGTGTGTTATATGTGTGTGCTGTGTATATCTGTGTGTGTGAGGTGTGTATGTGTGTTATGTGTGTGTAATGCGTATGTATATCTCTGTGTGTTATGTGTATATCTGTGTATCTGTGTGTGTGTGTACGTGCGTGTGGTGTGTGCATCGGTGGGACCCAGCTGGAGAGGCTGTGGCCTGGGGCCTGCCTGGGTAGTACTGCCTCGGCCACCACAGCCGGCCGGTCTGTGCGACGGCTGGCTAGTCAGCCCAGAGTGGCCTCGGGCCCGGAGGAGCGGCTCCGCGGGAGCACTGGCCTCAGCCAGCCCGTGGCTGGGCTCTATTCTGCAGGCCTGTGACCCCTGGTTTTGCAGGCCAGCACTCCGTTCTCATCAGAACCACTGAGATTACAGTGGGCATTTTAACCCAAGAAAGACAACTACTGGTGACAAACTGGGTCGTCTCAGCAGAAGCAAAGCGCTGTACTAAATACTCTGTTAGGAAGGAGGGCAACATCTTGACAGAGTAATTGTCGGCCACATGTAGCCTCCACCCTCCTTCACAGTCAGAAGATGACAGCCCTGTGTTCAAGGGGTTTACGACCCAGAGGACGGAAGTGACTGGTGGCCCTAAAGTGAGCGTGTGCTTGGGTGGGGAGCACGTGCAGCCTGTGGCCACAGGCGCGAGGGTTGCGGTGGGCTGGGCCCGGGTGTGAGGCCAGCATGGGGTTCTTGCGGTGCCTCCAGCCGGAGGGGTAGGTGTTTGCTGTGTCTGGATGCCTCCATCGGGGTGGGTGGTCGTTATTATTAGTGCTTAGAGGCAGGTCAGTGAACAGCCCAACCCACTGACGGAGAGCGGCAGAATGGACTGTCCTGTTTGGGAAGGTGACTGACTTAGCAGCAGGGTCCCCAGCACTGCGAGTCTCCAGCCAGGAGCACAGGAGACTTAGGACGTTGCGGTCTGGGAGAGTCAGGTAGGGCCAGAGGGTTTTCTGTGCCTTAATAACCCTAAAGAAATTCGTTTGTTTTACAAACACTGTCCTTTCATGAATGCACTGATGACATTTGCCTGGGAGCAGGGAGACCTGTGACCTTGGGCAGACCCCCAGAACGTACTTTTAGCTGGGCCACGCGAAGCCAGATGATCCTCTCGGAGGTGAGCAGTTTGGACAGCGCTGGGTCTGCATCTCCGGGGCGCGGGACTCAGGAGATGGCGGTCGCGCGGGGGTCTCTGTGTGTTTATGGCTGTGAAAATTGTAGGGGCCTCCATCTCACAGCTCTGCTGCTCCTTGTAACGTGATTATGCTCTACTTGCCCCGCTGACGAGAGTCCTTCACCTTTTCAGTTGCGGGGAACAGGGCGCGGTGTATTGGGGCCGTGGGTACTCCCCGGGTCCTGGGACGCTCGTCAGGGGGCTTCGGGCTGGTGGGTGCCCACGGGGCCGGGGGCCGCTTTGCCGCAGAGGCGGGCCTGGTGAAGAGCAGGCTCCAGCTCTGCCTGGTGGATGTCGGTCCCGCTGTGGTCCCCCCTCCCACCCCCCGGTTTAAAGGAGCTGAAAAATGTTTCTCTCATCTCTGGGTGTCTGTCCTCTCTGTGAAAAGGTTGGCTACGAGTCTTCGTATTTGTCCTCTGAAGGTTCCCTGCCCTGTTTCCCCCTCTGGCTGATGTACAGCTTTTCTCCTCACCTGCCGAGATGCTGGTAGGCGTGGTTTACGTTGTATTTATCCTGTTCGGTGCTCTGTGGCGTCAGCATCGCTGCAGACCCTGCTCTGTGCGTTCCTTCTGATTCAAGGTTAGACCTGTGTCCCCCGTACATCTTCCCTTCTGATCAGTGTGGTGGTGTTTCCTTCCGTGCTTTTGTCTGGGTATTTTCTCCTGGCTGTGGTATAGCTCACGATTCCTCTTCTGCTCTAGGGTCCAAACTCCTGTTCAGCCAGCTCACCACATGTTCCCCTTTCATTCGTTGTGTTTTCCTAGTCCCTCATTTCCATTAGGCTCTCTGTTTATTGCTGGTCTCTGGGGGAAGTCTCCATCTTGTCACGTGTGGTCCTGAACACACGGGATTTCAGCGCTGGGATGCCCGTTCTTCTCACACCAATGTCTCTGACATGGGAAGGTGTGTTTCTGACCAACTACTGTGTGTATTGACCGAGTTGCCTTGTGCGCCCGGGGGTGAACTCTGTGGTGTGGCATATGGTCAGTGTTTTAGCCGCTAGTGGGGGAGTGGTCTCAGTCGGGAACGTGAGCGCCTATACATGGGGTCTGTGATGCGGAAGAGCTGCAATGACTGCCGTGGAGCTGGCATAGCATCCTCCCTCCAGGCCTGCGGGGTGACGCTGAGTGAACCTGTAAAGTTGGCTCCGAGAAGGACCTCTGAGCGTGTGGAGGAGGTGCTGGGGTGCCTCGGCCAGAGCGCGCCGAGCCATGAACTTGTCTGATGGCACTGACGATGGCTCTGGTACTAAGTGTCAGATGAATTCCAGCCGCTGAGAAAGCCCTGTGTCAGAACTCAGTTGGCAGCGTTTTTTCCCTCGGTGACACGTGGAGCAGTAATGCGTCTTACAGTCTTTGGATCTTGGATTTTATGAAGTAAATAGCATCTCTTTTATACAGATTATAGCCATACATTTTGGGGAGCAGAACTGGGGACAGAACGATCCTCTGTGGAGATTAATAATGCGGAGACTCCTATCCCCCGCCCCCCCCGCCTTTCCTGTGTTGTCTGCATTCTCATCTCGCTCGGTAAGGGGCTTGTAGGGACCGTGTACATGGAAACACAGGTGGTCAGTGACTGGCCTGTATTTGCCACACTCCTTCTAAGCGACAGGAGAGGCCCCTTAGTGTCCCGTCGCCCTGAAATCCTGGGTGCGGCCAGGCCCGTGACCTCTGCTCCGAGACGCGTCCCTTCCTGACTCTGCCAGGGAAGGAGGGATGGAAGGTAGGCGTGCCCAGTTAGGGACTGTGTGTGGCCGGCCTGGCGATCGGAGGTGACTTGTCAGAGTCCGTGTTGATCCTGGGCTCCTAGGCGGGACTGACCGGGAGGGCGTGGCTGTTCTGCATCACTACATGAGGGGCGACAGTGAGGGCCACACGCCAGGTGGCGTCTTGGGGGCAGAGGCAGACCTGAGTGGGGGCCCAGAACCCAGCCTGCTCCTGGCCTGGCCCCTCACGTCCGCTCCCTTGCTGTCCCCGTGCTGAAGTTTTGGTGCGGATGGTGCCGAGTTCATTCTTAACTTGGGAAGAGCTAGGTGTTTGCAGCCGCAGCCGTGGTGTACGTTCCTCTTCACTCTGCTCTTTTCTTCCCAGGCCTCAGGGCTGGAGACGCTCTCCACAGAGATCTGATGCGTCTGTCAGGGTTTTTACGGGTTTCTGTTGCTGTCGTGAAAGGGACCTTCCCCCACCCCGGTCTCTAGTGGCGTTTGGAACAGTGTCTGCTGCTGCCTGTTGGTTGTTTTTTTTTTTTAATTTTTTAATGATTTATTTATTTCTGAGAGAGAGAGAGAGAGAGAGACGCAGCATGAGCAGGGGAGGGTCAGAGAGAGAGGGAGACACAGCATCTGAAGCAGGCTCCAGGCTCTGAGCTGTCAGCACAGAGCCCGACGCGGGGCTCGAACCCACAAACCGTGAGATCATGACCTGAGTCCAAGTTGGACGCTTAACCGACTGAGCCACCCAGGCGCCCCTGCCTGTTGGTATTTATGCTGCCCCAGACACCTTGCTCTGCAGCCCTGAGGCGGGCTGTGACAGTGCTGTGGTGACCCTGTGGCGGCCCTGTGGCGGCGCTGTGGCGGCCCTGAGGTGGACTGTGGTGGCCCTGTGGCGGTGCTGTGACAGGCCTTGGGGCGCCAGGACCGGCCCCCACCCCCGCTGGAAACTCGCTGCCCGCTGGCCTGGGCTGCGGCGGTCCTGTCACACGCACAGACTTGCGGGTGAACAGGAAGGTCTGTTCTGGTTTCAGTTCTATAGATTTCACGTCTCTTTAAATCTTTTAGAATTTAGAACATCATTTTTCCTTCATGCCATCGCACAGACAATTTTTACAAGTCGTTTTAGATGTCACTGAGCGAAGTCAGACGTACGGATAGATCCAGTGTTGGGGCCGCTGAGCTGTGAGAAGGGCGTGCCCCCCCTTCAGTAAGAACCTGAGGTGGGGGTGTCCATGACCCAGGAAGATCCCTCAGCCGTCCCCGTCCGTTTCCCTCCGACGCAGGATTGGTTTTGCACGATTCTGACTTGTGCACGGAGGCCTCGCGCTGGGTCATCCTGCCTCCTTTGCATGACGTGGTTTCTGAGACGCGGCCGTGTCGCTGCACGTGTCCGTGGCTCGTTCCCTCTGTGGTCCAGGCGCGTCACCCCACATGGCTGGGCCACGACTCATCCGGTCACCTGCTGGTGTGCAGTTGGGTTCTCTCTAGTTTGTGGGCCTTTGTGAAGGAGGCTGCCGTGAGCACAGGTGTGAAGACGTCTGTGTGGGCCCGTGTCTCCGTTTCCCTCGCCCCCTGGGAATGGGGGTGCAGCCGTGGGGTCCTGGGATGTTTTTGGTTATGGCTTGTGAGCGGCTCTCAGTTGGCAAGATGACAAAAGTCACTGCCTCCTTGCAGAGCCAGGTAGTCTGCAGAGGGACCTCATTCCTGGTTGTCTCCTCGTGCCCTGGAGATGCGTGCGCCTGCTCCGAGGGGCCGGGAGGCGTGTCAGGTACCGGACGCCAGCTTCCTCCCCCAGCCTCTCACCCGGCACCCGGTCTCCGGGGCGGGGGTGGGGTGGGGGGAGCGTTTGTGCTTAGAAGCGTGGCCCAGTGCGTAAAGAGCCAGAGTAACTGCCTTCACCCCTCACTGGGCTCGGAGAGAGAAGGGGGGCCCTTGGGAGCCCCTCCTCTCACAGAGGTGACTGTCCTGATGGCGCTGTGCTTTCCCTTAGTTTTGTCCAGGGTTGCAGGGCCCCGAAGGGACCCCGACCAGCCGGCCCTTCCCGACACCCGTGGCTCCTTCCCTCAGCGCTGCTTTCGAGCCTCATGCGGCTGCTGTGGGTCCTCAGCGTCTCGTTCCGCCTGTTCCGCTAACAGCAGCGGAGTGGAAACCTGGATCTTCACCAGCAGCCCGTCCAGGAGAGCCGCCCGCAGATTTCCCTGCCCTCCTCTCCCCTCCTCTCCCTCCCTTGCCCCCCTCTCCTCCCCTCTCTTTATCTGCCCTCCTCTCCCCCCTGCCTTCTTCCTTCTCCATCTCCCCCTTCCCTCCCCTCCCCTCTGCCCCATCCCCCTTCTCTCCTCTCCCTGCTCTCCTTCCCTCCTCTTCCCTCCCCTGACCCCTTCTGCTCCTCTCCTCTCTTCTTCCTCCCCTCCCCTCCCTCCCCTTCTTTCCCATCCTCTTCCCTCCTCTCCTCCCCTCTCCTCACCTCTCCCCCTCCCCTCCTCCTGCTTCCCTATTCTCCCTTCTACCCCATCTCCCTGCCTCCCTCTCTCCTCTCCTCTCCCTCTTCTCTTCCCCCTTCCCTGCCCAGCCCCTCCCCCCTTCCTTACTCTCCTCTCTTCTCCTCTCCTCTTCTTTCTTTCATCATCTCTCTCCCTTCCTTTCCCTTCCCTTTCCTTCCCTTCTCCTCTCCCCTTCTCTACTCTCCCCTCTGCCCCACCTCCCCCTTCTCCTCGCCCTCTAGTCTCCTGAGGAGCACTTTGCAGCACTCAGAATCCTTGACCAGCAGGCTGGGAAGTGCCGGTTAATGAAGAGATGAGAAAGAGCCCAAGTCCCGAAAGGAATCTTGCCTGTTCGGAGCTTCTCAATTACAAGAGGGAACATTCAGAACAACGTGGGTTGTTAACTGTGAAATGCCTGAGATAAATTTATAGCGTTCATTTGCTTCAGAAAGACCTAGAA
This sequence comes from Proteles cristata cristata, assembly GCA_017311185.1. Classification (NCBI taxonomy): domain Eukaryota; kingdom Metazoa; phylum Chordata; class Mammalia; order Carnivora; family Hyaenidae; genus Proteles; species Proteles cristata. Next base: position 222,043 of record JAESUZ010005498.1, read on the forward strand.
TTTTTTTTGACAAGGAGAAATATGGTTTTATAAATTTTATGTCCAGCATATCAATATAGTTTTAATCCGCTTCTTCTGCAAAAGAAACAAAAAAGTTTTGTCTTCTTTTCAGAGCTCTGGAGATCTTTTATTTTTTTGTGTTTTTCCTCATTTCTCCGCTCTTCGTCCCTCATTTTCTCTGCCAATTAAAATACTTGAAATCTCGGAAGTCCCTTTGCTGCTGTTTCCCTGGGTGTGCACGCTCCTGTCGGAGCCTCGCCTGCCTTTCCCTCCTTGTCACCCCAGCTGGCCGTGTGCCGGCCGCTGGCAGCAGCGACGTCCAGGTTTCCCGAAGAGAACCGATAAGGCTTGGAAGCGAAGTGAAGGCGCTGCCTAATTCCCGTCGTGTGTCCTGACCGCTGTTCTTGCTTCTTCTGAGAACGTCCCCTTTAGAAGTGATGTATCAGAAACTCAAGGAAGACCCTCCCAGGAAGTTGGGAGGGTGTCTTGCTTGTCTGTTAGCCCCCAGACCCTTCCTCATCTCTCCCGCCAGCCTGTTTCTGTGCATTCTGTGTCTGTTGCGCCCCCGACCATCCCCTTCACAGGCTTCGCGGGAGGGTGCGGGTTTATTTTTGGTGGTTCTCTCGAGGGAAGAACTGTATTTTCTACCTGTTTCAGTAGGAGATATTAGAAATGTTGCCACTTAGCATTACCTAAAAATGGTCTTTCTCCAAATTTGGCTCTCAAAGATAAATTATTTCCATTATTCTCTCTTTTCTCCTGGTATGAATTTGAGAATTCTTCTTCCCTACCCCCACACCTAGCCTGCTGGGGACATAAAAGATGGACGTAGAGGAGGTGCCGGGACAGATTGCTGGCATCTTCAGGATAAACGAGAAGGCGCAGGCCTGTAGCAAATGTAAGTGAGGCCGCCGGAATCCGATGCCACGCTGGTCAGGGTGCGGGAAAGGCAAGAGCGTGAATCATGCCTACTCGAGTCAGTGCAACCAACCAGTACGGAGCGTCTGCCGTATGTAGGGCACTTGGCTCTCGCTGGGGGTGTGAAAATCGGATGCTGCGTCCTGGCCAAGAACTCTAAGCCTTATCAGGAAAGTAGACCTTAATTCATTGATTGATTTATGCGCACATCTGTCAGGGTTACACTGTGCCCGGACTCTGAGCAAAACCAGCTGTGGTTTCTGCCACTGTGGAGCAGGTGGGGGAGACAGGTAGCTGTCACCGTCACGCAGTCTTGCCCAGGGACAGTCCTACCAAGGGGCAGGCCGCAGCAGAGCACGAGAAGTGCCTGAAACAAGGAGTATGTCGCTTGAACGCGGCTGATGGCGGGCCTGACTGGAAGTCACGTGGCACGTGTGTTGTGCTCCGGATGGGATGCTTGCTGGGCCAAAGTGCCCCTTGCCGTGTCCCAAAGGAGGGATTTGAGCTGCGCCACCAACCCAGATTGGGGCGTGATGTTTGCAGTAACCCGGAAGATGGGGGTGACCAGCCCTGTTACCCTTTCCCAGGCTGCCCGCCCAGAGAGGAGATTCTGCTCAGTTCCTCCCTAGGCACCTGCTGACCTCTCTGTGCGTGTCGTTGTGCCCCCGTGTGTGCAGGGGTATGGGGCCACCCCGACTCGGAAGGGTCACTTGTCCTCCAGGGGCGGGAAGCCCAGCAGCCGAGGGAAACCCTGCAGAGCCTCCGGTGTCTGGGCTTGGAGCCGGGGAGCCGGGGACCCAGATGCGGCTGGGTGGCTGTGGTGCAGGCGGGCACTCTCTCCCAGCCTGTGGCTCCTCGTGTCCCCGGAGCAGGCCCGGGTCCTGGGACAGGGAGCGGAGGAGGACGAGGCCGCCGCACTGGGAACGCAGCACACGACGTCATTCCCTTGCTCACGCCGCTTCCAGAGGTTTTTGCTCTTAGCTCTTCTGACTGAGGTGCACGGAGGCAATGGCCGGCACGGGAGAACGGATTCCCCCATTTTAGGGATGTGCTGTGGCAGCTCTGTGCCTGACTTGTCGTCTCTGCAGTGTCCTCACACGCTCGTCGTCCTTGTCTCCAGGGACAGTGGGCTGTTGGCAACTGGAGACGGTGCTAGTATTCTCTCTGGTTTGGTGGTAAAACACGGGCTCTCCGATCAGCTCTGCATCATCACAGGGCGGCACGGGGCCTGGCGGATGTTGGAGATGCCCGTGAGCCGGGCTGGCACTGTCGTCGGGGGCCCTGCTCGGTCGGTAGCATGTTTATTTGATCCCCACCAGGGGCCCGATATTCTGATCCAAGTGAGGCTTCTTGTGACAAACGGGAAAATCCTGCAGGAGCTGCTGTTCTTCCAGCAGCATTGGTGCCCTGGGCAGAGTGACCTCCGATGCGACTCTGGAACCGGGAGCGCTTTAGTATCGGCACGTGGTGTGGAAACCTCGGCGAAAACATCTGGTTTTCAGATTGGCAGCTTCCTGGCACAGGAGTAGGAGCAGTGCGCGCGCTTGCCCGTGAGGCAGGCTGGTCCGGGGGGCGGGGGGCCCGCTGCAGACCGGCAGGACTGCGGCCCGTGCAGCAGGCCACACTCGGCCACACCCGACGCCTTCCCGGGTCCTCCCCAGCCGCTAGCCTTTGCGAGCGCAGAGGCGATTTCTGTCATTGCTGTCAGCTGTGAGGCCCAGGTCCTGAACACCCTGGGTTCGGGGAACTGACTGAGGTTTTGCGGGAAGGGCTCAGAGTGGCGGCGGCAGTGGGTCTGCATCCCTGACCTGAGGATGGTGCCAGGCGGGCATTTCTCACTCTTCACCCACGGCACACGCTTGTTCTCCCGGACGAGCCTGCAGGGGCGTCCTGCTGCGCAGCCGGGGAGGGGGCTCCCAGGGGGCCGTGTCCTGGGGCCTCTCGGCTCCATTGTACCATATTGCAAATTTGGGAAAATTACCTTTAGTCTTGGCCTAACTTTGTTTCTATGAGGACTCACTCCTCCGGGAGCGAGACTGCCAGCGGCCACCAGGGGCTCCCGGTGGGGCGCAAGAGCCTGCGCCTTCCTGGAGACTGGTCGGGTGGGGGTGGTGCTGACGGTCCTTCCCATGGGAGAAAGACTTTCCTCCGGGTGGCCCTGCAGCTCACTTGCGGTGGGGCCCCATGCAGTGCTTTTCCTCATCGGACCTCAGTTTACACATCTGTAGATGAGGCTAATAACAGAGGCACTGATGCAGACATTGGTGATGTCATGTGTGCAGAACATGTCAGCTATTAAGTGTCAGTTATTATTTTTACTCATGCGTTTCGTTTGTAAAAGCTACTAATCCTTTGCATTAATATTTGGTTAGGTTTTCCCAGGGATTAAAAAAAAAGCTGTAAAACAGTAAAGTTGAGGTTTATGTCATAGTAAATTTCCACTTTTGAGATTCAGAAATTTAGAAGTTCTGAAAATGTAAAGTTTTCCCATATTTGGTGCCAAGGCTTACTTGGCGGCAAGCCAGACCTGAGTGACACGAGCATGTTTATAGCAGTAAACAGTCAAGGAACCCATGAACATGGCTGGATACAGGTTTGTCAGCAGAAATTGTTATCTGTTTGTTTATTCACTATTACGCTCTGTCTGAAACACAAACAAATGGGGGCACCTGGGTGGCTCACTCGGTTAAGCATCTCACTTTGGCTCAGGTCATGATCTCACGGCTCATGAGTTTGAGCCCTGCATTGGGCTCTCTGTTGTCAGTGCAGAGCCCTCTTCAGATTCTCTGTCCCCTCTTCTCTGCCCTTCCCCTGCTGGTGTTCTCTCTCTCTCTCTCTCTCTCTCTCTCTTTCTCTCTCAAAATAAATAAACAGACCTAAAAAAAAGAATACAGGATACAGGGGCTCCTAGGTGGCTCAGTTGGTTGTGTCCGACTTCGGCTCAGGTCATGATCTCCCAGATGGTGAGTTCGAGCCCCGTGTCGGGCTCTGTGCTGACAGCTTAGAGCCTGGAGCTGCTTCAGATTCTGTGTCTCCCTCTCTGTGCCCCTCCCCCGCTCATACTCTGTTCCTCAAAAATAAATGAATAAACATTAAGAAAAATAATAAAATAAAATAGGAACTTGGAATTATAGACCCTGTCTGGCCCCAGGGTTGAGGATAAGAGGCTGTGGCCCTGCATCCCACGGGCGAGGGCTCCCACCCCGCTGCAGACTCCAGGAGCGGCAGAGCCTCTGGGGTGTCGAGCAGAGAGTTTCCTGATGGCAGCTCCGTTCCCAGGCAGCCCGATGGTGGTTAACAAGGTATGTCACACCGTCTTTTCTTTCTTCTTTTTGGGAAAGGAGGGTGAATCCTCACTTATGTCCTGACGGTCCTTTTATTTATTTACTTCTTTTTAGATTTTCACACTAGTGTTACAGGGTTTGCTTGTTTGCTTTTGGCTTTGTCCAATTCCATCCTGGATTTTTTTTTTTTTTTAATTTTTATTTATTTCTAGGAGAGAGAGAGAGACAGTGTGAGCAGGGGAGGGAGAGAGAGGGAGTCAGGCTCCAGGCTCTGAGCTGGCAGTCAGCACAGAGCCCGATGCGGGGCTCGAACCCACGAACCACGAGATCATGACCTAAGCGAAAGTCGGACGCTTAACCGACTAAGCCACCCAGGCGCCCCGTCCTGGATTTTTTTTTTTAATTGCTCTGGATGTACTCATAGTTCTGGGACTCGTCTGTTTAAAACTTGAAAGAAGCTTAATTTACTAAGAAAATGATCTTAGAATTTCTGCTTATTTTTTTTGTTTCCTCACAATATGCATGTAGTTTACAGTCAGTCTATGGAATTTGCTGTTGAACTTTGGGCTGAGTGCCGGGGCTCCCCATGGTGAGGTGTAGGTAAGGCAACTACTTCGAAGTCTGTCGACCACCTTCAAGTAGCACCTTTGACCCTGGCGAATGCTAGAGAAACCCGCCAGTATTCTTTGGACAATCAGTTCCAAATAAACAATACACACAAGATACTCCTAGCCTTTTTTTTTCTTACTTTTTTAAATGTTTGTTTATTTGTTTTGAGAGAGACGGGGAGAACAAATGGGGAGGGGCAGAGAGAGGGAGAGAGAGAATCCCAGGCAGGCTCTGCACTGTCAGCACAGAGCCCGACATGGGGCTTGATCCCATGAACTGTGAGATCATGACCTGAGCCGAAACCAAGAGTCGGATGCTTAACTGACTGAGCCACCCAGGTGCCCCCAGCCTTTTTTCTGAGAGCCAGGACCCACCATGCTGCCAGGAGCAGAATGGTACTTTAAGGGTTTTCTGTTATTTGCTAATTCTGCTGATTTGGCTCTATATAAAATGCTAACAATAACCTGTTTTCTTTGGATAAAGAATTCCAAAAGCATTTGTTTCCCTTTTCCGTGGCTGCAGAATTGAGTGCCCCAGAGCCCAGTGGCTTCAGGCTGTGAGTGTTGATTTGCTCACATGTACAGTCTGGGCTGGGCCCAGCTGGTCAGTTCTGCTGGTTTCTCCCGAGGTCTTTGGGTGGCTTCTGTCTCGGAAGGCTTGGCCGGGCTGGAAATCCACGATGACATCACTTCTGTGCCCTGTGCACCAGCTGAGATGGCTGGAACACTGCACACGGCCGTCCATCGCCCCCTCTCCTGCTCTCCCGCTCCCCTGCACTGGGCAGCCAGGTCTCTCCATCCATCACCCCTTCTCCTGCTCTCCTGCTCCCCTGCAGCGGGCAGCCAGGTCTCCATCCATTGCCCCCTCTCCCGCTCTCCCGCTCCCCTGCAGTGGGCAGCCGGGTTTCTCCATCCATCACCCCTTCTCCCGCTCCCCTGCAGCGGGCAGCCGGGTCTTCGTCCATTGCCCCCTCTCCCACTCTCTTGCAGTGGGCAGCCAGGTCTCTCCGTCCATCGCCCCCTCTCCCGCTCTCCTGCTCCCCTGCAGGAGGCAGCCGGGTCTCTCCGTGTGTACCTGGGGGCAGGGCACAGAGGTGGGAGGGTTCTGGAAGGACGAACATGCCTCTGTTTGCATCACACCTGCAGTGCCTCTCGAGTCCGAGGAACTCACATGGCCAAGGCCAGTGTGTACACAGGACGGGAATGCAGGAAAGCGTCAAACTATTGCTATTATTGAAGCTTGAATTGTCCCGTTGTTAGCTGGAGGGGCTTCTTTTGATTGGCTGGGCTCTGCTCTGGTTAGGTGGTCTGGGCATCCTGCGCATTTCCTGTCCCAGCCCTGGAAAAAGCCATTTTTCCAGTAAGTTGCAGTTTCCTTCAGTGAGAAATTTGACTTGCCAGCCTACACTCTTGGAGCTGGGTGTTTATTGCCGTTGCGTGGCCACGTTCCTCGGCCTTTTCGGAGGCTACGGCTGGACTTGAGCAGTTGTTCACGCAGTCGCACCTGCATGTTCACCCCCCCACCCCCAGCGGTCACCAGCTGTGCACCTCCCTCCTTTGGTCATAGTCACTCTCCCCTTTGAAGCTTACCCTTTAGGGGCGCCTGGGTGGCTTAGTCGGTTAAGCGTCCGACTTTCGCTTAGGTCATGATCTCGTGGTTTGTGGGTTCAGCCCCGCTGGCTTGTGTTGACTGCCAGCTCAGAGCCTGGAGCCTGTTTCAGTCTGTGACTCCCTCTCTCTCTGACCCTCCCCTGCTCACGCTGTCTCTCTCTCTCCTAGAAATAAATAAAAATATTAAAAAAAAAAAAAAAGAATGAAGCTTATCCTTTAGAGTTTCCTTGTTTATGTTGTCTCTTTTTGGGGTGAACGTTCTCACTTTCTGTGATCCTCCATACATTTGTGTTTCAGTCTTGTTTTGGAAGGTATTTTTCCTGGCGGTAGAATTGTCTGACATTGACTTTCTCTCTGTGTATCTTTTGCTTCTAGCATTGCTTTCGAGATGCCAGTGGCCAGTCTGAGTGCCTCTCTCTTAGGGCGGTCCGTCTTGTCCACCCTGTCTGCCCCGGGGGGCTCCGCTTTGCCCAGGGCTTGGCAGATTTCTTGCCGGGTGCACAGTGTGAGCTTTGTTCTGGCCATTCTTGTCTGTGTCCAGGAGCCTCTCACAGCTCCGATGTTTGCACCTTTTGCGAGTTCTGATAGCTTCTCAGCTGTTCTCTGCTCGAGCCCCCACCCCTCCTGTATGCAGACCCCGGGCCTCCTCGCTCAGCACACTTTCCCCGCACACCCTCTCCCGTACGCTCCATTCTGCCGGCTCTGTGCTTCCTCTCGGGTCCGTGCCATTCACACCCCCGCCTTTGTGTCTGTCCAGGAGCCTTTCCATTTCTGCTTTACTTTCTAGTAGGACAAACGATCCTTGTGGTCATTCGTCGTATCTGCTAGTCCTTGGGCCATATTTTCAATTCTGTTTCTTGAAGAACTTTAGACAAAGCTGCTTTACTTGATATCTGACGGTTCTGGTATCTGGAGTCTATGTGCTTCAGCTTCAGTTCATTTATTTGGCCTTCTGTCTTGGTGCCTGTTTTCCAATGTATCTTAAATGTACCTTAAAGAGTTTGACAGTGAATGATTTCCCTTTGAAATGTAACTATGTAAAATCTTTGAAGCTTGAGAAGAAGTTGGGTTTGCTTATGTCCAGCACTTAGGGGCCCTGCTGGTCCAGGTTATTTAAAATCCTGGCTTAAAGTTTTTATATCCCATCCAGTTAGTATGACTTTGCAAATCCATGCCAAAGCCAGCTTTTCGCTCCCTCCGCTTCCTGTGTCAGGGTTAGAGATGCGGGATTTTCCCAGCAGCCCCTGGCAGGTGGTTTTACTTCTGGGGTAAACCTTCCTGTGAGCCCCAGGCTTCTGCAGGCCCACTTTTCTGGGGGGACACCTTCCCGTGGCCCCCCACCTGGCTTTGGGCCTTGTCCCCGCCCTGTGTGTCTGTTCAGGGCTTGGCGACTTCTGTTCAGGTGAAATCTGGCTGCTTTCTGTCCACGTGTGTCGGTTCCTGACTGCGGCGTGCAGGCTGGACGTTCTCTACTTTCATGCCCGCCTCACCTCATGTTTGAGAAGGCGCCCAGCTCCTGCCAGGCCCCGTGGCTTGTGCGCGGAGGGCCCAGGGCCCGGCACTGCAGACATGACGTCCTTTGTGTTTCCTCAAGGCGTGTAACGGTGCCGGTGCCTAATCTTAGCCTGAGCAGTGTGATGAAATGCTCTGGAGAACGTGGATTGCACTGAATCACAGGGTCTGACGGCTCTGAAGGGAATAGAAAATGTAGCTGAGCGCCTGATATCAAGTATAGGCATTTTCAGTGATAAACTACTGAGCACGGTAGGTGGATGGTCTTAAGTTCACCTAAGAACTAAAGGCACTTCTGGAAATTGATGGGTCCTAGGGGCTTGTGTTCGTGAGAGGCGAGGCAGTTTGTGGTGTCTGTGCAACCTCGCAGCGTCCTGCTTTTGCTGGTTGACAGAAGGTTCCACAGGATGAGTGCTAAGTACAGGGGGGCAGTGAGCAGAACTGGACAGGAAAGAAGTATTTCTGAGGGCAGTGAGTACCGGGGGGCAGTGAGGGGAGCTGACGGGACAGAAGCATTTCTGAGGGCAGTGAGTACAGGGGAGCGGTGATGGGAGCTGGACAGGATGACAGTGTTTCCGAGGGCAGTGAGTACAGGGGGGTGGTGAGGGGAGCTGGACGGGACAGAGCATTTCTGAGGGCAGTGAGAGTGCAGTGGCCACAGGCCGGTGGAGGGGAGCTGACGGGACAGGAAGCATTTCCGAGGTGGTGAGTAGGAGCTGTGAGGGAGCTGATGGGACAGAAGCATTTCTGAGGGCAAAGGAGTACAGGGAGCGGTGAGGGAGCTGACGGGACAGGCACTTCCTGAGCAGTGAGTACAGGGAGCGGTGAGGGAGCTGATGGGACAGGAAGCATTTCTGAGGGCAGTGAGCAGGGAGCGGGGAGGGAGCTGACGGGCTGAGCGCATTTCCGAGGGCGGTGAGTACAGGGGAGGGGTGGTGAGGGGAGCTGGATGGGACAGAAGGATTTCCAAGGGCAGTGAGTACAGGGGAGTGGTGAGGGGAGCTGGACAGGATGGCAGTGTTTCCGAGGGCAGTGAGTACAGGGGGGTGGTGAGAGGAGCTGGACGGGACAGAGCATTCCTGAGGGCAGTGAGTACAGGGGGCCGGTGAGGGGAGCTGACGGGACAGAAGCATTTCTGAGGGCAGTGAGTACAGGGGGGCGGTGAGGGGAGCTGACGGGACAGAAGCATTTCCGAGGGCAGTGAGTACAGGGGAGCGGTGAGGGGAGCTGACGGGACGGCAGTGTTTCTGAGGACAGTGAGTACAGGGGGGTGGTGAGGGGAGCTGGACGGAACTGCAGTGTTTCCGAGGGCAGCAAGTCCTGTGGCCTCACCCCCAGTGTGGATGTAGATGCGGCCGCTGTGAGGACCGGCAGCTCTAGCTTCGTGGGAACAAGCCCGGGCACCCGCAGGGTTTCTGGGGAGCAAGACCCCCAGTGATTGAATTGAAGTGTCAGGAGGACAGCAAGACAGCAGCAGCGGGTGCCGTGGCCTCCTGAGGCTCTGCCTTCTGGGCTGTGCACCCCTGCACCGGGCAGGCAGGCCGGCCTGTGAGAGGGAGATCATCGCGGGGTGGGGGGGTGAGTACAGCCGGTCCTGGGGGCAGAGCAGTAGCAGGCTAAGTGTGGGAGAATGTGTGGAACGGGGGTCTGCAGTGGGCGCCTGCAGGGCTGCTGGGGGGAGGGGCCCCGGAGCCTCTGGTGTCATCCGCTCAGGTCTTAGGCAGACAGGGGCCCCGAGGCGCAGGGTCAGAGCCGGGACCCGGCCTCCAACTTATGGTTGGGGGTCTTCACGCGGAGCCACCTTCTGCAGGTCAAGTGAACACTGCATGGGGACTTGTACTTCAATAGTCAGTTAAGGGCGGACCTTGAACACCAGACTAGTGGGTGACAGCCCCTGGGCATCATCTGGGGTCACAGGGCCGGCCCGTCAGAGGCTGCTCGCTGGGCCTGGGGAACAAGCTGCCACACGCGTGTTTGCATGACGAGGCCTTGCTGTGAGGAGCTCTTACCATGGTATGAAAATGAGCAGCAAACGTGCCTCAGGTCACGCTTCCCTTTTACTTTGTTCTCTTAGAGAGAGTTAGAAATCCGTGCTTTCCAGACTATCGTAACTTGTGATTTTGCTGTGCAAGGAAGGAAGCGTGACCCTAACTCTCTGCGCTGAGTCCTGCTCTCGGCGCTTACCCTTCGCTCCAGGCACAGTGTGGGTTTCATTTCGGAGGGACCTTGGCTTAAAGCATCGTGATGGCTTTCCACGGCCCCTGTACAAAGTGTGAGCTCTTCAGCTGGGCGGCGAAGGGGCTCTCGATCTCGTCCCTGCGCCGCCAGGCAGCCACAGCTCTCGCTGCACGCGTGCTGGGCCCCCGCCTGACCTCCGGCGTCTCGGTGCCTCAGTGCGCCTGAACCTCCCTCCCACCTTCTGCTGGCTTGGGTTTTCTTCCTCTGTCCGTTAGACTCTGTTCAGGCTTCAGGCCTCCTCTTGGATGTCATTTTCTTTGGCACCATCCCTCAATCCTTAATCCTTTCCACCTTAATTTTAAAAATTATTTATTTATTTTGAGGGGTGGGGGAAGGGCAGAGAAAGAGAGGGAGAGAGAATCCAAGGAAGGCTCTGTGCTGTTGGCTCCAGTTCACAAACCGTGAGATCTTGGCCTGAACCGAAATCAGGAGTCAGACGCTCACCCGACTGAGCCACCCAGGCGCCCCTGTCGATACCACCTTAGAAAAGAGGCAAATCCGAGGAAAGGTGCCTGCTCCTTTGCTCTCCCCTGGGATGCTGTTTTTGCTCCATGAGGTGTCTTGTATCATAAGGTTTATTTTCCTCGTCATCTTCATGTCTGTATTACTGCCTGGTCCCTAGGCTTCAAGAAAAGGCTGGGACATCCAGGTAGCCGAGGCTAGTGGTGGTTTCTTACTTTTCTGTCTCCAAATATTTCCCCCCAAACAACATAGAAGAATAAGAGGGGGAAATGACACCGTATAAAAACCAGGCCATTAGCATAGAAGACACAATGTACCCAGATTGAAAATAAGGAAAAACCCAAATCCCTGCATGTAGTCTGATTCCCCTCCCCGTCCCTGCCCCGCTGCGAGGCTCTGCCAGGACCGACCGACAGAGGCCACAGGGACACAAGAAGGGAGCAGGTGACGGGGCCAGTGGCTCATCTGAACACACCGCAGGAAGGCCGGGTCCAGCCTGAGCTTGAAAACACAGAAACGAGTCCCGGGGGGGAAGGAGGTGGGCAGAGAGGGGGCTTCGTGGCGTTGGTGAGACCCTGCGGAAGAGCCAAGACGGGGGAGTTGGTGTTGGCGGAGTGAGCGGAACAGGAGCAGAAGGGAAGAGCTTAGGGCCTTGTAAGTGAAAGAGAACCCCAGATTCGAGGGTACTTCACCAACTCTCAGGACCCAAACACACCATTCGTGGAGGCCGCGGTCCCCAGATGAAGGCCCCTGAGCCTGTCACTTTCTTGGAAGTGAAGTTTTATTAGAGTTTGGCCACGCCCATCTCTGTAAATGTGTGTGGTGGCTTGTGTACTACAGCAGCGTCGTAGGAAGGAAGTTGACACGAAACGTGCGGAACCCTAGGGGGTGAACCTGAACGCACTCTTGAAAGCCATGCAAGCTGTTGGAGCGCGTGGAGAGGGTTCCTCTGTTCTTGGTGCGCGTGACTCGGCTGTAGGAAGGCTTCCATTCTCCCTCCGTTCACTAGTAAATTCTGTGCAATCCCAGCAAAAATACCAGCATTTAAAAAGAAAAACAAACAAAAACCAAACGGAGGTGCACAGTTGGTATTAACGTGCCTGTGGGGCCAGACGCGAGGTGCGGCGAGGCACAGTGGCACGCTGCCGGCTCCGGGGACACCGACAGCCCGGACCTTTGTAGAGGGAAGATCCTAGAGAGTGGGCCCCGGTGCCCATGGACCTCAGGTGTGTCCCGAATATGACATGTTGACGGGACGGGACGGATGTCTACGTAAATGGCGCTGGGACAGCTGGTCGCCACTTGGAACAAGACGCAAGTGAACTGGGCCTCACACGTATAGAAAAGTAAACAGCTCAGGGGTCCAGGTGTGAAAGGCGAAGCCACGCGAACTGTGGAAGGAAACCCGCGTGAGCTCCCCTGGTCTCGGTGTAGGGAAGCTTCCGGACTGCAGGCCGGTGGGGCCACCCCGCTGGCGGCTGCCATGGAGCGGGCAGTGCAGAGCGAGGGGGGGGTGCCGGGGCGCGCTATGCATGGGTGACCCACACACCCCAAAGATGGGGCAGCGGGGCCTGGAGTATGAAAACGTGCTGGCGCTCGTCACTTGAGAAGTCCAGAGTCAAATAGCACAGAGAAGTCATTTGTGTGTCAAATAGCGGGAGTCCAGGGGTGTGACACAGCCTGCCGTCACTGGCCCTCCTGTTGCGGGTAGGCTGAGGACTGGCGTCTCCCTGTGGGCGACGCACGCGTCCGGGGACTGGCCCCGAGGACACAGCTGCAGAGGACGAACATGTGCACGAGGCCGCGGAGGGCAGCCCCGCCGGCTGCAGGCAGGTCAGCCTCGGGAGGGGTGTAGGGAAGCAGCCTTGAGTCTGTCCCCAGAAGATCCTTATTAATGACAAAGGAGAAAATAGCAACTTTACAGTTCAGATGCCTGGCCCGCTGTACCTGAACAAGGGGTGGAGATGTTCGTCACTGATAATTAGACCTATTGGAGACACTCACTGCTTCTGCCTTGTTCTCCCTAAAAACATGTCCCTGTCAATCTGGTGAGGACTAGACACTGGCAAGACCCGAGCTGGGGAACGTTCTACAAGGTAACTGCCTAGTGATTCTCAAAACCACGAAGTTCACACAGGAGAAAGACTGAGGCCCTGTCTCAGCTTCAGGGAGATGAAGTGTGAGGACCAGACACCATGTTGGGCCCCTTGTGGGTTCCCAGGCAGGAAGGGACCTCAGTCCTAACTGCTGAAATTCGAGGGGGCGGGTGAATCTGCTGGTGCTGTGCAACCCTTGTGTGCGATGCTGACCTTGGGAGGCTGCATGAAGGCCTGGTAGGAGTTCTGTGCTAGTTCTTCAGTTTCTGAGTGTTTGCAGTGATTTCAGTATAAAAAGTAAAGAAAAAAGGGGCTGGAGGAAGGAAGCAAGAATCCTGCCCGTTTATAGCTGTGCTCTGCACCACGTCTGACACAGAGCAGAGAGCCATTTGTGTTTTCTACCTTAGGATATGGGCGCTTAATAAGTGCACAGAGAGCTGCACGAGTACTGGGCGGGCGGGGACCCCAAATGGCGGGTCTGAGTCGCCATAGACCTTCCAGCATCACGAACCTGAGTGAGTCCTCGCTCCGGATGGACTGGAATCTTCCAGAGACGTTTTCTGTTCATGTGTGTCATTGCAGCCTCAGCCTCCTTGCTCATGGTCTGCGGTTTTATTGCCACTTGGGTGGGTGATTTCTTTTCATTGCTGCTTTGCAGCCGAGGCCTTGTTCACCCGCCGGCACGCTCCTCTCTCACTTCCGGGGAGGTGGCCTCTGCTCCTTCTGACCATGCACGGCGTCCCCTGCTGACCCCTCCTCTTCCCCACCTCTGTGTCCCTGATGAGGGCTTGAGGTCTCAGGAGTTAACGATAGCAAAGAGCCGCGGGCTCATGTTTCCTGGACGAAACCACCGCTGACCCTGGGCCACCCAGCATCGTGATTTTCCTGCCTTGGTTTTTTTTTGTTTTGTTTTGTTTTTTTACCGCAGTTAAGAATTTGCGGGGGTTGGGTAGTTAATGATGTTATGTTTGGGTTTCCTTTTCCCTCAGTTTAGGGCTGAGGAACCTTAAGATCCCTTTACAGACCCACTAAATGCATTTACAGTAGGGATTTCTCTCCTTTCTTCTCCCTTTTGTTTCTCGTAGCCTGATTTCAGAGTCTGCATGTTGTTAATTTTGGCTGTGGTGAAAATAAACGTACTTATTGACTGCTTTGGAAAAGGCAGCATACTTTATTTATTAGAAATTAAAGTGTCAGTCATTTGGAGCTCAGCGTTGTGAGCCAGGCGCACCCAGATCTTATGTTTTCTCCTTCTCCTCCAACGGTCCCTCCCCGCGTGTTGGGCGAAGAGGTTAACCCCGACGTTACGGGGACGAGAAGGCTTGGCCGGTCTGTCCTGGTTGTTTCCCCCAAACTCCAGAGGCCAGGTGTTAGACCAGGAGTAACCATCCAGTTTTTCTCGGAGAGACGCCCAGTCCCCAGGAGGGCCCGTCGCCCAGCGGGCCTGTGCCCCCCCGCCTCCACCTTAGGGTGCTGGCCTGAGAGTTGTACGCCCAGTTCTCGGCTTCCGGCCCAGAATCCAGAGCCCACTGTGCTGCTGCGAGCGTCTTGCCCGTGAGGGCTTCCTGCAGGGGTGCCATCACGTGAGGGGTCTAGGCTGTCCTCCAGGGTCGGGACTTCTGAGTTGAGTTCACAGCTTTGTCTTCCAGCCCCCATTTGTCAGCCTTCTTTCTCCCTCTCCTGGGAATCCCCACCCTTTCCCTAGGCTCAGTCTTCATTTCCTGTCCTGACTGCACAGGGGTCCCTGACCTTTCCCTCCCGAGAAGTGGCTCGCATTCCCGAGTCCATGTGCACAGAGCTCCATGTGCACAACACAGGCCCCAGCTCACCCCGTGGCACAAGGGCCCAGAGCGCCCTTCCTCTGACTGGTGTCGAAATAGAGCTCCTGCTGCCTGCCCTCGTCACTTGGCCCTGGTGACATAGTAAGGCAGTGGCACCCAGCCCGTCTTTGGTGCACGAGTCCTTGCTGGGCACAGCATTGGGCACAGCCAGGCGCCCGGGCTGCATCTGTAGACGGACTCTGACTGTGCCATCTGGGGAAGGGCGCGCTGGTGCTGTTCTTGAGGATACTCAGAACAAGTGTGAAGTCCCGGGAGCACCACAGTGTGTGTGAAGTCCTGGGAGCATCACAGTGTGTGTGAAGTCCCGGGAGCACCACAGGTGTGTGAAGTCCTGGGAGCATCACAGTGTGTGTGAAGTCCCGGGAGCATCACAAGATGGGAAGTCCCGGGAGCATCACAGTCTATGAAGTCCTGGACGTACCACACGTGTGTTGGGTGAGGTGTTAAGGTGCTTCCTGCCTCCAGCTGGGCCTCGGTCAGTGATGCAGCAACAACTCAGTTCCCCTGGGGTCAGGCTTGGATCTGAAGGTCCACGCCCAGGTCCCCACCACACCTCACCTCTGTGGGGGAGCAGCGGCCTTCTTACCGCATCTTGCTTAGAGATGGGTCCTTGTAAACTCGACGAATGGGGTGAGGAGTGTGGTTTCTCACAACCAGTTGCCGTTTGCTTTTCATCATAATTTCCCTGTCAGCTACAGGAAAATAGGAAGAGTAGCAGAGGGAGCCCTGCTTGGAGCCGTGGGCACGCGTGTGGGCAAGTCGGGTGACTGATCTCGGGGGTGTGATTCCGTGCAAGGCCAGGTGATGCCATCCAGGACGCATGGTCTCCCAGGGCTGGCCGTGGAGTGACTGCTCCGGTGCCTGGACTCATGTCCATATCTTCCTTGGGAAAGGACATGGGGAGGCCGTGTTCAGGCGAGTGTGCCGGTGAAGACCCCGTTTCTTGGCCGGGCCTGGAGGCTTCACGCATCCTATGTGCTTAGATTTTACCTGCCCCTTTTCTTGAAGTACTTGGCCAAATGATAAGATGACAAAGAAGAAAATCTCTTGTGTTGTGATCTTTTTTCCTGTGTTACGTGGACAATAACAAAGAATGAATGTGTCCAAGTATTATTACGTCCATGTGTTAAAATGTCGGTAAATGATGTGAGGTCTCCTGCAGCTGGTGTGATGTAATCCCGTCAGGCATTTAAAATGTGTGGTGGCCAGTTTGTCCAGGAAAGATTTTTGCCCACGTCCTAGTTCCCAGAACCTGTGAGTGTTACCCTGATGGCAAAAGTGAAGGATCCTGAGGGGAAAAGCTTGTTCTGGCTCACCGAGATCTCGTGTCCTTAACCTGCTGGGTGCCTGGTGGCAGAGCCAGCAGAGAAGGGCGTGTGAACACGGGGCTGGACGTGGGAGTGGGTGGGCCATAGGCCAAGGAGTGGTGGGCACGCCGTCCGCCTCCAGGAGCTGGAAGAGGCAAGGCGGGGATTCGCTCCCAGAGCCTCAAGGGAGTAGGCCTCGTGGGCTCCGTGGCCTCCACAGCCCCGAGAGGGTGGATCGCTGTTAGCTGCAGCCACTATGCGCGTGGTGACCTGCAGCCCCGCGGGAAGCCTGTGCGGATGGGCTGTGACGAGATCTCGTGTCTCACGTGTAGACGCGGCTGGTGAATGCAGCTGCAGAGATGCCGAGAGCTCGGTTTTGGTGCGTCCGTTCTTCACAGTGATACTGCCCGTGGCTCCTGTGGGGCCTGTGGAGGGAAACAGAGTTTTGGGGACCTGCGTGTTCTCAGTAAGGACTTAGTGACTCTCTCCACACTGCTGGCTGCTCCCCGGGGTGAGACTGGAGGACGGGAAGGCTGCCGCCGGTGTTTCTGGGCAGGACCCCCTCCCCCGTGTGGTCAGCGTGGGTGGGGAGCCCTGGGGTCACCCATGGCTGCCGCGCTCTCTCCTCTGCCTGCTCCCTCGTCTTGTCCCAAGTCTCTGCTCCACTCCCAAGTCTCTCGTCTGTCTGGCCCTGTGGTCCGTCCTCTCCCCAGGCCACGCACACGGCACCCATGACCTCCCGGCGCCCTGCCACAGCCGGGCAGACCGCTCCACTGAAGGGTAGGAACTGGGATGCCGGCTGGGAACCGGGGCTGGGCTCCGCGGCTGGGAACCCGGGCTGGGAACCGGGGCTGGGAACCCGGGCTGGGATTGGTTGGTTTCCCTGTGTGCTGCCACCAGGAGGGAGTAAAGAGGGCCCTAAACTATCGTACTCGCCTGTTTTCTTTAGCTTTCATGCTCTCCCGTGTATGTGCGTATGTACGTGTACACACACACACACACACACACACACGCACACACAGTATTTATCTTTCCTGAAGCATTTGAAATTTGCAGACGTGATGTCACCCACTAATCTCTCAGCGTGTAGTTTCTAGAGCAAGGACTCCGTGCATAAAGCCTGCGCACGTAACAGAATCCCGTCTCCTTGGTTCTGTCACTGGACCTCGCCGGTCCCGGGAGCGTCTGCCCCGTCCGGGCTCCAGCCAGGCTCACACAGCACCCTGTGCCGCCCCTCCCGCCCCTCCCGCCGCCTCTCCCGTCCGGGCGCCTCACCGCGCGCCCCGTCTGCACTTGGCATCGGCTTCCTTGCGGCGGGAGCTGGGCCGCGCATGGGCTCGGGCACCCACACGAGGCGCCCTGTCCCTTGTCCCGCGGCTGGCGGTGACGCCCCTGCCTGCAGGTTCCCACAGTGTCCAGCCAGTACTTCTCCCTTGTGGCGGAGGCCTCGGGGCCCTGCAGCAAGCACCCTGTTCCTGCGCCGGCTTTGCTTCCGTTGGAATTCTTCCCCGGCCTGGCCGCTGCTGACACGGTGCCAGACGCGGGCTCTCCAGCTCCACGGTCCCTTCTGCACGTACTGGGGCCCTGGTGAGAGGAGACCTCTCTCCGCCCCCTTGTGCCTTCATTCTCTTGTCGTAAGGCAGAGAGCGCTTCCTTGATTCTGGGGACGCTCTGCCCTGTTGCCCAGGTGTGGCTGTCGTGGCCCCTGCAGCCTGCTCATGTGTTACGCATTCCCTTCAGTGTGAGCACTTCCTTACTCTCTGGCACCGGGTCCCTGGTGACCCCGGTGTGACTCGCATCCCCAGGGACCGCTGCCTCCTGCTGGGAGTCGTGTTTGGGAGCGGTCCCCCCTACCCCCGCCCAGTCACTCCAGCGCACAGGAAGCCGGTTCAGAATTGCCAGCTCAGAGTCCCAGGGTTGTGCAAAGCAAGCTGTCCAACAGGAATTCAGGATCGGTTTACACTTTGGTCTGTGACCACGCGCCTGGGTCATGCTCTGCGCGTCGACCCCACCGGGCTGGCCCCTCCCCTCCCTGCGGGGCCTGCCAGTCAGCGGTTGGCAGCGCATTTCACTCATTTGGTTCAGTTCGTGTCCTGTGCTGGGCTTCCTTATCTTCATTTTTTTTTTTTAATTTTATGTTTTGAGTATGTAAAATATTAACGTCATTCCATAAGTCAAAACTACGTAGAAAGTTGGACTCGGAGTAGTGTCGTCCCCTCCACCAACGCATCTGCTTGCTGTGGGTGACGGATTTCAGTTTCAGGTTTATCTATCTTATGACTCTTTTTAAAATCTGGGGACCTGTGTTTATTTTCTTTTTTCTTGTTCTCTTTTACACAAAAGTATTAAATGATATACGCTTTTTTCCCTGCTTCGTAATATATCCTGGAAATCACTCCATCTCAGTTTCTGGTTTCTTCGGAGCTGTGACACTCTGGTCTGTGGGTGTGCCGTAACTTCCCAGCCTCCTGCAAGGCCATTAAGGTTGCTTGTAATATTTAGCGATCACAAATAATACTGTATTGAATAGCATTGTTCGGATGTGTTTTGTATCATTAAAGTTGTATCTTCAAGGCAAGTTCTTAGTAATAACGTCTCTGGATCAAACAAGTGCCTCGGGAGCTTTTTCCTGGTCGTTGGCAAATTCCCCTGTGTGGGTTCAGCTCCTGTGTTCTGTCCCCACTGGCAGCATGTGAGGCACCTGACCTCAGAGTGCCTGGTGGTGCTTTTTGGTGTTCATCAGTGTGTGCGGTCTGGCAGGTGGGGATGCTGTCCCAGGCTGGTTTTCTCTGCGTTATTAGTGAACTTGAGCAGCTTTGTATCCTTAAGAGTCACCTCCAATCTTTGACTGTGATTTGTCTGTTCAAGTCTTTCACCCGTTTTTCTCATAGAATATATTTTATCTCCACAATGTTTTAAGTCACTGGGTGATAGCTGCTATGCTCTGTAAATTCCCAGCTACCTTTGTCCACTGGACCCCTTCTACTGAGGGAAGGTAGACCAGCAGGGTCGTCCTGGAGACCAGAAGGAGGGGGTCACTCATGGGGAACATGCTTCTCTGCATGTGGGAGAACTCCCGAGTCAGTGCTCTGCTGGGACGGGAGGGCAGGGTCGTCCTGCGGCCAGAGAGAGATCAATGTTGGCAGGACACTGTTAGGGCATCACAGAAAGATTCAAACCTCGGAGCTCTGTCGGGCTATTTGAGCTGTCCCCACTGCTGATTTCTGAGATCCTGTGTCCGCGAGATAAAGAAGAAGGTGGCTGGATGGTGGCATGGTGGTCATGGACAGGTCGTGCCCCAGCTTGAGGTGTCCCCAGGATCGGGAGACTGCCTGGAGACCCCCCGCATGCCTCCGTACCTGGGGTGGGTCTGCTCCCTGCTCTCGCAGCATCGAGAACTGAAGAGGCTCTGCTCCCCAGGCTGCTTTCTGGAATCATCTACACAATTCAGTTTCCCTGCAGTGAATCAGTCTCTTGGAAAGTGCTCCTCCTGGGAAGGCTGGGCACCGCGGTTTTCTGCTAATGAGTACGCCATCTGTAGGCACTTGTCTGGCTTCTCCGAAATCAGATGCGACTCCCCTCAGGTCCCCAGCCAAGCCAGGTCATCCTGACCTTCTGCAGTTCGGGGTCGGGCCATTCTGCTTTGGGCCCTCAGATGTATTTTATTTTAAATCTTGAGTGGGATTTGTTTTAATGGGAGCCTTAAAAGTGGAGGCTGTGAGGGTTCGGATCACACGGCGTATCGAATCGGTCCATTCTAGTTGGAGCTGATGCCAACTCCTGTTTTGTCATGTCAGTATGCAGGGAGCTGACCTGCTTGTCTGCAGCTTCCAGAACCACAGCGCCCCAGCCCACGCGGGGCTCACTGCAGCGGGGGGACACTCAGTGACAGGTGTCTGTGCGTGTGTGAGACTCGTGCAGACGAGCCCACAGCGGAGCCACGAGGTTGTTAGTGGTTTAGGAAGCGGGGATTGAGGCCAGGCCACGTGGTTCACGTGGATGAGTCCTGTTTCCTGTTTGAGAGCATCACTTCACTGGGTTGAAGGAACGGCCTCACGGCGTGATGGAAAGCAAGCGAGTTACCAGCGAGTTCTGGGAAGCTCACAGATGGGAACAGGCATCTCTCTCGTCCCTGGTGTCCCTCACAGCTTGTGGCCTTTGGGGGCCTGGCGTGCCCGGCTCCATGTCACGGCTTCCTGCGGCTTCACTGTCAGTGCCGTCGGCTTTGGGTTCTACACCCCGTCCCCCCGTCCCCTGCAGCCGACTTGGCAGCTGGTGCCATGGCCTGGGGTGCAGTCAGGGCCCAGAACTCAAGCTGAGGCTCTGCAGTCACCTGCTGCATCGAATGAACCGGTGGTCTGGGCCAGACATACTGCTTCCCTTCTTCATTACACCTGGGTCCTAAACATTGCCTCTTTGAAAGTTGTCATTTTGTGGAAAATTAACAGACGTTTTAGGATCTTACTGACATACGTACATCCGACAGTACTTCATTTATGTACGTCCACATTCAGTGGCTGTTCGGGGTTCAGGGCATGTGCATCAGTGTGGCCGACAACGGAAGAAGCACAAACAGGTGGGGCAGCCGGGAGGGTGCCGTGTGCGATGAGGGCAGGGGCGATGAGCCACGTGGGTGACTGAGATCGGTCAGGCCGGTGGCCTCTAGTTTAGAGACAGCCACAGAAAAGTGGGAGGGACCCTGTGGGAGTGGCGGTCTTGGGGACAGAGCGGGCACAGAGAGCTGCATGCTGAGGGCCTGTGCTGGGGGGGAAGGGGGGGCTGATCACTGGAGACAGGCTTGTCGACACATCCGCGGGCACCTCCCAGATGCTGCTGGTCATCGTCACCTGGTAGGCCTGTTCTGAGTACTTTTTTGTGTTAGGTCGTTCACGCTGTGCAAAATCTGAGGTGGGTCCCCCGTCTCCCGGGCAAGGGAGCGGAGGCGTGAGGGGCTCAGCACCGTCCTGGAGCCCCCGCTCCCGGCCATCCCGCCGGAGAGGCAGTGACCCATGTGAGGAGGCCACACACTTAACTGGACATAGGTTTCAGGTCTCCTGGTTAAGAGTGAGCTGAATCGGTCTCACCCTGTTATTAACTTCCGTCCGTCCGTAGAACTTGAGGCTTTCCTGAGATGTATCAGTGTGTGTGTGACGTTCGTGAAGGTGTTTCTCCAGATGTGCTGGTCTTTCAGGTCATTGGTATGGACATCTTCCCTGTGCTCAAAAACACATTTAAGATTTTCACCTGTCTGGACACCATAAAATGTCTGGCCAAGCCTTGGACAAATGGCTTCATGTAAGCAAATTTTAATAAAAAATGGGCAGTTTTGACTTGACCATGGAGCTCTATGTAGAATTCTGTGACTCCAAGGGAGTGTGTGTTGATCATGGAAACGTTTTGACATACTGTCCGTCTGTCTTTGAAATACTGTCTATTTGTTTTTGTGGCCTATTCATGTTAATTTTCAAACATTTTATTATGGAAAATGTCCACATCCACCATCATCTGTCATCGATAGCCTGTTCCCAGTCTTCTTTCATCTCTGCTGCCCCCCACTCCCCTGTCACTCACCCCCTGGCTTTAATTTTTTTTTTTTAATGTTTTATTTATTTGTAGGAGAGAGAGAGACAGCGTGAGCAGGGGAGGGTCAGAGAGAGAGGGAGTCACAGACTGAAACAGGCTCCAGGCTCTGAGCTGGCAGTCAGCACAGGGCCCAACGCGGGGCTCGAACCCACGAACCGTGAGATCATAACCTAAGCGAAAGTCAGACGCTTAACCGACTAAGCCACCCAGGTGCCTCAGACCCCTGGCTTACTTTAAAGCAAGGTCCATACACCGCATAATTCCATCTGTAAATACTTCAGTGCATTTCTCTCTCTCTCTATTTTTAATGTTTTCTTTATTTCTGAGAGAGAGAGAGAGAGAGAGAGAGAGAGAGAGACGGTGTGAGCAGGGGAGGGTCAGAGAGAGAGGGAGACACAGAATCTGAAGCAGGCTCTAGGCTCCCGATCTGTCAA
The DNA here is from genome assembly GCA_017311185.1 of Proteles cristata cristata. NCBI lineage: Eukaryota > Metazoa > Chordata > Mammalia > Carnivora > Hyaenidae > Proteles > Proteles cristata. The sequence continues at coordinate 243,937 of JAESUZ010005498.1, forward strand.
CAGAGAGCCTGATGTGGGGCTCGAACCCACAAACCGTGAGATCATGACCTGAGCCAAGATCAGACACTTAACCAACGGAGCCACCCAGGTGCCCCAGTACTTCAGTGCATTTCTAAAGATAAGGATGACCTGGGGCGCCTGGGTGGACTCCGTTGGTTGAGTGTCTGAC